>BCNH02000002.1:7056709-7099202 GCA_001662345.2 Metrosideros polymorpha var. glaberrima
AACTGGCCGAAGAAAAAGGAACAAGAAAAAAGAAAATAAAAAATAAAAATAATAAAAAGGAGTGGTGCTTGGTGTAGGTGAAAGAAAGAGGAGAAAGAGGAAATCATTTTTCCCACTTTTGTATTTTTTTTTCATGGATGGAAAATGTTTTCCTTGACTCATTGATTTTTCGCCCCCCACGAACGCCGGAAAATCCAAAAAACATTTTTCTGTGAAATTGTTTTTCGCGAAACGAACGGAACCTAAATGGACCGATTTAGTTATAAACTCTCTTCTTTTTCTTTTTTGCCAATCAAGTCCTAAACATTTTGCATTTGTGCCAATTCAATCCATCTAGCAAAATTTGGTCGGAAATCGCTAACTTGGAAATTGACAGTTTGACGTGGCACCACCAACGTTGATGTGGATAATTTTTATAATTTTTACTTTTTACTTTTTTTTATCTTTCATCGCAGTTGCCGACCTCCTCTTTGGCCGACGATCGGTCACAGGCGAGGGCCACCCTCATCAACCTCTAGCGAGGGCCAACCTCGCCAACCCGGCAAGGCTCAAGGCCAATGTGGTCACCTCATCAATATATGACGAGGATCAACTTCCTGGGCCTCGAGTGAAGCTTGCCTTCGCCAGATCCGACGAAGTTGAGCCTCATGAGCCCTCACCTATGGCTGGTTGCCGGCCATGGAGGTGGCCGGTGACCATAGAGGTAGAGAGAAAAAAAGAAAGAAAAGAAAAGAATTAGAAAAGTAATAAAGAATTACAAAAATTGTCCACATCAGCGATTTTCGATCAAAATTGGCCGGATTGACTTAATTAACACAAATGCAAAAGGTTTAGGACTTAATTGGTAAAAAAAAAAAGATTTATGACTGAATTGATATAATTGCAATAGGTTTAAGACTTTTTTTGTAACTTTCTATTCCAAAACCTTGCAAAGTCAAGGCAAAAAAAAAAAAAAACAAAGAATAAATTAAGAGAGACTTATGGTGCATTTGGTAACATTTTTGTTTCCGAGAATAATTTCTATTCAGAATTAGTTTTTTCTATTTCTATTCCCTTGATAAGTTTCTAAGCATAGGAATGCGTTTGGTAACTGCACAAAATTTATATTCCCGAAATAGAAAAAGAATATAAATGTGTTTGGTACGACTCTAAAAATGTATATTCCAAATTTTCTGATTTTGATCGGTGGCCAGCAGTAGCAATCGGCAGCTGCAAGGACCGGCCACCGGAGGCGGCGGGTGGTGGCCGGTGGTGGATGGTGACCGGCGGTGGGTGGTGGCTAATAACCAACAACAGGCGGCCGCAGCAATGGGCGGTGACTGTGGTGACCAATAGAGGCGTCTATGGTGGCCGGCAATTTGTGACTGGCTGTGGGTGGTGACCAGTGGTGGAGGCCAGCAACCGACGGCCGTGGGTAGTGGTGATTGGTGATGGGAGGCGATGACAGTGAGAAGCAACCGATAACCGGAGGTGACGGCGAGGACTAGTGACCGGCGGTCGCGGTAACCGGTCATCGGAGGCGGTGGGGGCAACAGTAGTCGATGACCGGCGATGGCAACGGTAGTCGATGACCGGCAGTGGCGATAGTAGTTGATGACTGACGATGGCTGGCAGGGCGATGGTGGCTAGTGGCCGATGACCAACAGCACCTACAATGGTGGTGGACTCGTGAGTGTAAAAACAAGCATTAGGTTACGCTGAGCTTATTTTTCTAAAATATTATTGTTTCTCATTTTGTTCCCGAGAACAATAAAGCATTTTTTTTTACTTCTGGTTTCTATTCCAAATCTATTTTTGGGAACATTTTTGTTTCGGGGAACATAAATTGTGAGTGACGTTATCAAACATGTTTTTATTCTTTTTCTGTTTCAGGCAACAAAAGAACAGAAAAATAAAGGAATAGAAACATTACCCAACATAGCCTTATTAAGAAATTGTACTGAAATATGACTGGAAAAATGGACTGACCATTAGCCTTCTCCACCTATTTATAGTCATAAGACTTCTTGCTAAACAAATTAAATATAGATAAAAAAAAATATTAGCAGTGAAATAAAGGAAAGTAAATATCGCTACTTAAATATGTAAACGAAAACTCTCTGTGGTGACACTCCTGATAAAGAAATTATAATCCTGAGGGAAGTTGACGGATTCCTAAGTGGTCTTACAAGGCGGCACCTCCGCCTGGCGCGGGTCCAAATCCTACCGATTACAACTTTATTTTCTCAATCAATTATTCAACAAGAATTAGACTAAGGAATCACCACTAACTTATTTTGGGTCAGCTAGAAACCTAAGTAGGATGCGGGAGTACATCTTACTCCTACAAACTAGTATGAGCTGAGGGACTTGGTTATGCTTGATAAATTTAATACCCTTTTGTGACATCCCAAATTTTTAGCTTACATATTTGTTTGCATAGAAAATAACATTTGGAAACGTTATTTTGTTAGACTATCGGAAAATAGTCTTTGTACGATTAATTAACAATGTTGTGTTTTAAAGTATCGATTTTTGCGATAATTGCAATATCGATTTGTATAAGCCTAGTTTTATCTCCGATTTTAGTGAAATGTTTTTAAAGTAGATAGAGAAAGCAATGCCTAGCGTTCTGACTTTCGGTGAGAATTTTCAAAAAACATTTTTTTTTTCGCAGGGGCTTTTTCGTAATTTTCGAGTATCATAAGAGCATTTTTTTGGAATATTCCATCCCCTTTAATTCTTTTGTCTTTTCTTTCTCTTTTCTCCCTTCTTGACTGAACCTTCCTCCTTCTTTCTTCTTGGATTTTTTGTCTTGCTTTATTGAATAAGTTTTGAAGTCCATAGGTTGAATTGGACAATATTTGAAGTCCATAGGAGGAATTTGATAAAATTTTGAGATCTCATTTATGACAAAGTGATAATTAACCAAGAAACCTTATCTCTCTCTCTCTCTCTCTTTTTCTCCTCCTCATTTTTGGCCAAGACACCCCCATAGAAAGCTCCCCAAAATTCTTTTTCCCCAAGTTCATTTTCCTCAAGTTTAGCTCGCCTCGAAGTCTTCGTTGAAGCTTGGTTCGTCGGCGGATCGCAAAGACGCACGCTCGTGGCTTTGGTTGTTCGATTAAGGCAAGTTATCTCGTCATTTCAATTCTTTTCAACCGATTATGTTATGGTTAAAGGCGTAGCTTGAATATGCACGTTAAGCTCGAAAATGGATAGTAGTTGTATTTTTGTCTGAGATTGATGATATTTGTTTGGAAATGGAGTAGTTACGACGATGGGATCGTTCGTCGGTTATATGTTGGAGGATTTGTATTGTATATCGAGGTGGTATTGTGGTCGGAGGTCGCATGGGGTAAAGTTTGGATCGTATTGGCTTCGAGATGTAAAAATAACGATTTACGTTGTTCTGGCACAATGGCGATGAAGTCGTAGAATAAATTGTGGCACGTGGAAAGAAAAATAAATTTTTGCACATGAATAGTGCGCGTGAATAGTATCGGTGAATAGTGTACGTGAATAGTGCATGTGAATTAATCGAACTGATATGAGGATTGGTGGTTCAATCATGTTGGGCAAAATTAATGCCGCACTTTTATCGTATCGTGATGGTTGATTGTGGAATTTAGTATGGCATATTACTACATTTACATTCACATGTATTCATTGAGCGTTGTAACAGTGAGGACGATTGGACTGTGATTGTATCGACTATGTCCCGTGGGAGCCAGTATGGGAAATTGGGAAGCAAGGGAGGTATGTGCCCTTCGGCCGTTAGCTGTGATTGCGCGGTGGCAGATGCGCAAGTAAGTCGCATAACCTCGGAGTAGGAGCGAGATGCCCGATGTGATTTCGGATGCCTGATGTGATTTTGGATGCCCGATGTAATTTTGGATGATGGGTTCTTGGAAACAAATGGTTACGAATGAGAGTGGTACACGTGGGGAAATTCATTACATGCATATCGTTAGTATGGGCTGACGATCATCATTCTGCCTATCATTAGTATGGGCTTACGATCATCACTTTTATATTACAGTTGTACATATATGATATCTTTAATTGTTTCCTACTTGTGGTAGCAATAGGTGGTAGGTCTTTTCTATGATATGATTATTTGAATAGAAAGGTCATGGCTTGTTTGTCTTGCTGAGTTTATCTCACTGTTGTTGAATTCCATGTTTTCATACCGTTAGTATGACGGATGGCCCTCGAGGTCGTAGTGCGGCAGCTTAGTGGTGGGCGTGGATATGACGCTTTTGTGTAGATGATGGTAGAAGTAGACTAGACCCTTCCCATCCCTGATGTCATTTCCTTGCTTTTTGATGCAAATCTGTGAAGCGTCCGAAGTAGTAAATAAATAAATAAATAATTGCCATTATGTTTTCTCTAACATCGATGTTTGTATATTCATCTTCCCCTTGCGTTTTTAAATAAATCTGATAATTAGGCAGTTAGTTATGTGACGCCCTGGGACGTCACGGCTCGAGAAGGTATTGTCACACCTTTCAATACATTTTGTCGTTTCTGAAAAACCGTTTGCCCGCAATCTTTATTGATTTTATTGTCCTAAATCCTTTAACATATAAAAGGGTAATCATGCACGGTGCGCAAACAATTAATGTAAACGACCAAGCAATAATAAATAAGAAGTATTTATCATAGCCAAAGATATAAAATACGAGGGAATTTAAAGATTCCGAGCCGCGTGGGGCAACATTAAACGTGACTTTCTTATTATCCTGATGCGTGGACTATCTAATTATTATTCAATTATGGTATGATGCGAAACTAATGTAGACGTAACTTAGTCTAAACTTTTTTATTTTCTTGATTGAATCAACATAATAAATTTGAAAGTAAACCCTAGCACGCTACATGGCCGTGACTATGCATGGTGATGTAACATGCATAAAGACCACATTATAAGACCATGATATGCATGAGACTAAGCTAAGGTAAATAATTCAATTGAAACATGCATAAATGCCCTATTATAAACTCCTAGATGTTGAAAGACGTGCATACTAAACGACATGAATTAGATTAACATGAGTTAACCCTATAACGCAACCTAAATGCCATTTTTCAAAACGGTCAATTCAAAAAAAAAAAAAAGAAGGAAAATTATCAAAAAATTCATAAACCTATTACAATTGTATCAATTCAGTCCTAATTTGATTTTGCCAATTAAGTCCTAAGCATTTTGTATTTGTGCCAATTCAGTCCATCCAACCAAATTTTGGCCAGCCGACACTGACGTGAATAATTTTTAATAATATCATAATATTTTTTTGAATTTTTGAATTTTTATTTCCTTTTTTTTTTAACAAATTTGACCAGTGAGCCGTCAGCCATAGGCTAGCAACCCTCCTCGACCACAAGCGAGGACGTCACTTAGATCTTGGCAAGAATGCGAAGGCCCTCACCCGTGGCCGGTGAGGACTGCTGTGATATCCCTAAATTTTGACCAATGTACTAAGATCGAATTCGATAGGTTTTAACCACGAATTCTAATCCGACTATGAGTATTTGACGTTACATTATCAAAATCTCAAAATTTATCGATAAATCCTAAATTTTCGAATAAGTAATGATAAGCTGAAAATTGAGAATCAAATAGACGTTATGGACTTAGCATGAACCAACGAGCCTACTTCCTATGAAATTCGGCCATCAAGAGACCCTATAAGAGGAAATTACTGTTTTGCTCCTAGAAGCCCATTTTTAGCTTAAATAAAGAGCCCATTGGATATCAAGCCCATTAAGCCCTTTAAATTGAACCCCAAGCCCTCGTGAATAGTACCAAGCCCATGTGAATAGTGCCAAGAGTGAAAATTACCATTTTATCCCTTCTAGAAACCCTATCTTAAGATAGATATTTGTGAGGAAGAAGACAAAATATGATTAAAGTTTTTTTTTACCAAACTTGGTGAAGAAGTTTTCCCTCTCTCTCTCTCTCTCTCTCTCTCTCTCTTTCTTCTTTCTTTCTCTTCCATTATTTGCCCTAAAGTTGTCTTAATTTTCAAGAGCCAAAGTTGATAAATTTTGGGGTTGCATTAATGAGGGCAATAATGCAATTTTGGTAGAGAAGATAACCTTGGAAGACTTGGTCATTATCTCTCTCTTTCTCATTCTCACTCTCTCTTTCACTCTTTCTCTCTTTCTCACTTTCATTCCCTCCCTCTCTTTCCCTCTTGTTCGGCCACCATCACCGTCATCGTTCACCTTGCCGCTGCCACCAAGCCACGCCGCACCAAACCACCAAGTTGTGCCGCGCCACGCCCGTGTCATGCCGCTGTTCGCCGTGCCGTTGTCATGCCTACCCTTGCCGCGCCTTTGCCGATCGCCGCCTCCGCCGTTAAACTAGTGAGTTAACTCCCTAATCCTTGGTTAGGTTGTTAATTGCGCTTAGAGTTAGATTAAGTGAGGTTTAGATTTAACTATGGTTGGATTAGTTGATATGTTATCAAGAAATGATAAGTGTAAGTGATAGGTTATCAAGAAAAAATGATAAGCTATCAACAAAAGGATGATAAGATACTGGTAAGTAAGTGATAAGCTATCACCAAATGAGTGAAAAGCTATCGGCTTTTGAGTGATAAGCTATCACCAAAGGGGTGATAATTTATCAAGGATTATGTGATAAGCTATTAAAAAATGGATGATAAGCTATCGTCAAATGGGCAATAAACTATCGAGAGATTATCGATAAGCTATCATGATTAGTTGATAAGTTATCACAGTTGGGTGATAAGCTATTAATTAATGTGTCTTCTGCTTGTGATATGCAATAGTTCCATGCATACTTTTGTGTGGTTTGAAGGGTAGATTGCCTCAAAACGATGGTTGCCTCTTGAATTATGATTTTCTAGTTGAAAATAATGCAATTTTTAGCATATAAATTATAATTCATGAGGTATCATGCTTGGATGCCAAGTCTTATATGTTGGAATAATCTAGGAGGCTTGAAAAATGAAGCACGTTTGTGTGATCATGTGTGATTTATTTATTGCATTTTTACATGTGAAAATTGCAATAAGTTTGACATATGAGCACAAATCATGGCATGAGCATGTATCATGGTTGCATTGGCAAAAAGAAAGAAGAAATGAGATTTGCATGCATGATTGGTATGCTCGTGTGATCACAAACTGTACGAACCCCCAATGGTATTTGAGGATAAAGCTCGATTTTATCGGATGCCCGGTGGGGCCGAATGACAGATCGTGGTAGAGGCCGAACCGATTCTCTTTTATGGAATGCCATCCATCTCCGGGGGAGGTTGTGACGTTGCCATACCCGATGGGGTGGGACGATGCCCGATCATGCCCGAAAATCGCCAACCTTCAGGTTGTGCCGTGCTCGAGAGTGGGCATAATCACTAGGCATAAAATTGGAACACACTTAGATGTATTGCGCATAAGAAATGGTGATATGTATTCTGATTGTCTTGGCTGATGTATTGTTCCTTGAATGTTATAATTGTACTATGCAGGGTATGTGCCAAGGCAATGTAAGAATGCTTGTGATTTGTTGTTTGATCGAAATTGAGTTGAGTCACTCAAACCTGTTATAGATGAAGTAGAGCGAGAATTGCTCGCTATTGATCTGTAATCGATAATAAGTTGCATGTTTAGGGTATGCTCTTGGCTAATCAGCACCCTACACAAGGCTTAAGTTGTTAACTTACTGAGATTTTATCTCACCCGTTGTTGTTAACTGCTTTTTAAGACTATAGAATGGAAGGTCGACATGTGTAATTCGGGGAAGATGAAGGTGTATTCGCGTAGAGGAGATAGGTTAACCTGACCTCGATACCTTTTTTAAGGTCTCGATAGGAAGCGGCCTATAGCGAGGACTTGTGTGTATAAACTTTTTAGGGTTAACAGGTTTATAAATAAGGTGTGCTTTGGTAATGATTGTATTTCTATTTTTCCTACTATCCCTGTTGTGAGGCAACATGTAGCAAACATTTGTGTCTTTGTTTGATCTTCTTTTCGATGTGCTTAGTAGGGGAAAATAAATTTTATTTAAAAAGTACGACCGCAATAAGCACCCCCTCTCTAGGCTGATTCTAGAACATTTATTTGACATTATCGAAGCATAGAATTTTCTTAAGCCAGGCCAATGCCTGCACATAGTGTGCATCTATAGTGAAAAGGGAAGCCTATCACATCCACATATGAAGAGATATTCTTGAATAAAGACAAGAAAATCGCTGGCAAGAGTTGTATAGAATCAACTGGAGACAACAACATCAATGCGATACATCCTATAAGAGTTTCCATCAAATGAAATATTTTAAATAATGGTCGAGAACTCCTTAAGCCAGAGAACTTGTTTCCCAAGAACCTCATCCATTCACAACAATCTCACTCTTTTCGGGGTCAACTTTTAGGGACAGACAACAACCATGGCAATCAAGATCTATGGAATTGCGACGGCAACATGTGCGCGTGTTCTGCTTTGTTTGCATGAAAAAGGTCTTGAATTCGAGCTTGTGCCTCTTGACTTAGCTGCTGCTGAGCACCAGCGACAACCCTATCTTTCTCTAAATGTAAGCTTCATGAAAAATTTTCTTTGAATGCGTTCTAAAGGAAAAGAATTTTAAAACTCTCATTGATCTAAATAATTGGATTTTATAATAATAATGATGATGATGATGATGTGATGATAACAATAGTAATAAATCAAATGGAGGATTATATGTTATGATGATACATGTTCTTCAATCCTATTGAGGATGTAGTTCAGACCAAGAAACATGTACATTTCTAATTATGCACGAGAGATTAGAGATATTTTCATCATGCAACTTAATTTCGTTCTCTTGACAGCCATTTGGAAAGATGCCTGCATTTGAAGACGGGAATGTTACTCTCTTTGGTAAGTTATAATCAGCTAACTGTTCAACATAAACACAAAGTTTAACTATATTATGTGGGCAAAAGAGATCAAGAGTGCTATTAATTCTCATACGCATCTTTTTGTATAAACAGAATCAAGAGCGATCAATCGCTACTTAGCACGTAAACACCAAGACATAGGTACTGACCTCATGAGGCACAACAACTTCACAGAATCGATGATCGTCGAGTCTTGGATGGAAGCAGAAGCTCACCAGTTCAATTCTCCAATTATGAACATTGTTGGCCAAATGATTGTCAACCCGATTCACGGAATAGCTCCCGATGAGAAAATAATTCAATCCGAGATCAAGAAGCTGCAGAATGTCCTTGATGTTTACGAAGAGAGGCTGTCGAAAAGCAAGTACCTTGCTGGCGATAACTACACGATGGCCGACCTGAACCACATTCCGTATTTGGTGTTCTTCATGAGAACTCCTAGAGCCAACGTGATCACCTCTCGTCCACATGTGAATGCCTGGTGGGAAGACATTTCTTCAAGACCAGCTGCGGTGAAAGTCGCTGAAGAGATGAATCTGTTATTAAGAAAGGTTCATGCGGATAAGGGTGTTCTTGTACTTTGATGTGTGTTTGTATTGATACCGTTAATAAATTGCTCTTAGCCAAAAGAGCAACAGGGACAATGATCCCTAATAATTAAACAACTTATGAGATTGTTTAACTGCACTTTCCTTTTTTAATTAAGGGATAAGGTCATTGCATTTGTCGAATGAGAACTGGATGACCACATTCCTCTGTTGCCCCTTACTTTGATCGGAAAATCTGTACTGAAATTATGTCATTCAATTATCTCGGAGGAATTTAAGAGGGATTGATGTATAAGATCAATTGTTTCAGAATCTCGAATCCTGATTTAGTGCTCTGAAAATTTTACGAATATTTTAGCGGTTTTATTTAAGATAATTTTCATTGTTAGTCAATTGAACAAAAATTTTTGCTATTTGTCGAGTCACTAGAACTGGACTTGAAGGTTAATTTATTGAACTTTCACGGGCAAAATGCTTCGTGCATAACCATTGACAATATCTTTAAAATTGATAGAGCTAAGCTTTTCTTAGATGCTTATTAGTTTACGCTTAACATGTTGAGGCTAAGAATGCAACTTAAACTAGGTGAATAGGTTGTTCAAAAACTTCGATAAACTTTCATGGAATACTTCAAGTATACTTGACAAATATAAAAATGGTTTGATAATATCATATGCACAAGACTTCTATCAACTAGACATAGAAAATATTAAGCAAATAGAAAATATTGCACACGAATATATAGTGATTCGACTTGTGACCAAAACTACGGTCACTCCTTCGGACTAACAACCACAACTAGGCTAGAATCCACTAATAATATCAAGAGTCAGTACAAGTAGTAAGTGCTTCTTCTATCAGACGATAGAATACACTACAAGAATGAGAGTATTACTTTTACAATTGTTCACCTCTCTTATAAAGTATTATGATATAAGCAACAAGAACTCTTCAAGAGAGAGAGACACAGGCACAAACAGATAATAGCATCATCATGCCGTAAGTTCTGAGAATCGTGACTTGATTACGAAATATTTCAGTGAATTAGGTGAACACCACCCTAGTTAACTCTTGGCTGAAAGCTATGCAGATAAATCTGGAAAACATATGGTACACAAAAGCGTCTGAAAAGAAAAAGGCCAAATATGCAAATTACCTCCATGATTGTCATCGTGGTTAAAGCTAGAAACTTGATATATATTGCTTGCCCTAGTGCCTTCCCTTGTATCCTCAAAAGGGCCTTGAGATTGATCTATGACTCCTTTCATTGATTTAAAAGTTTGCTGAGGCGGAGGTGGAAGCCTGATTGTTCCTATATTGTTTAAGTATTTCTATATGATAAAGGGTGCTCAACACCTTTTGATTCGTGACTGTTGCTCATTGACCTGTTTTGACTAGCTTTATCTCCTTCTAAGTCCCTATATCTATGCAAATACCTTCTCAGCAGACTGGCATAATTGCCGAAGCCCAGCGTCTCCATAGCCCAGCAAATATCATCGCCGTTCAGTCTTCCTCCTCTCCTTCCGGCACTTGTCAGATGCTTTGCTGGTCACAAAGCTGATGAACTCTGAGATGCATTGTTGCATCATTTCTTTTGCTTCTTTTGAGATTTTCGCGTTAGGAGGGAGGATTTTCTTCATGATCCGCCCCACATTGGCTATTGGGAGAAACCTGTCTTGCTCCATGATGCTTCCATCTTCAGCACTGATGTTATCTTCCATTTCTAGAGGCTCACAGACAAAACTACAAGATTCCCGTTGAATAAAGACTGTGTCTTCCAATGTTAAAGGGCTTCCTTTTTTTGTATACTATATATACACGTCTTGTCCATTTTGGCATGTGAAGAAGACGGACCGGCTCGACAGAAATGGTGGGTCTTCTGGCACGAGCTCGATCTACTGGCCAGATGAACATGGGTAGACACCATGGGGTCCAAAATTCTAATTTTTGGTTGATTGCGATTCCACGACATATTGGTTGGCTTTGCCTTAAAATCGTAGTGAAAAAGAAAAAAGCCATGTACTCTCTTCAATGTGTTTTACACCTCATAGTCCTCAAACTTTTAATTGGAGGTTGAGACAAAATGTGGAGACAATTTCTTAATTCTTCAGGCTTCAAATAAGCGTGTCGATTTGGGAGTTCTAGGGTAGACAAGAACGCCCAGCTTTCATCATTTTTGTCAACCAATGAGCTTAAACCAAATAATTTGATTAGTGATCAAAACTTCAGTGGGTGATTATTTGTAATCCACCCAAGTTTTGGCGTGGATTCAACCTCTGCTATTCTATTATAGAATCTGATTAACCAACAAGTTATTAACTGCGTGACATTCACTTCTAGCTTGTGTCATTGAAAACGACATCAAAAGCTTAAAAACACTTATGATTGCATAAAATTTGGAGGGTTTTGGTGTTTGAATCCTTAAGATTGCGTAACTAATAACAATTAACTCAACACCAAGTGCAACTCAAGCGTCTCCTTTATATTAAGGAGATTTGGTAAGTCAAGGGTGTCTTCAGTTTTAAATATTCTTCACTTGGCCACTACACTTTATTGGGGTGTGGTTCATACGGAAATGAGTGGGTGAGGGCACCGTTATTCCCTATGTATAATGGTGCTGCCCCTACCATGTGTTTTTGCTTGAAAAATGAGTGGGTCTCATTCCCATTGAATGAGAATTTGTGGTCCATAAGCGCATTGCTTGAAAAATAAGTGGGTCCCATTTGGTGGGTCCTATTTGGTGGGTCCCATTCCCATTGAATGGAATTTGTTGTCCATATGACACCATTATTCCCTATGAATAACGGTGCCGTCACCCAAGCAAGACCCGTGGTTCATACTCCCCATCAACAACAGGCGGGGGTTGCGGAAGCAATGCCCTCAAGCCACTAGAGAGCTTTTATAGTTTAAATCCGTATTTTATTAGTAGTTTGGACTTGGGCCCATGAATAATTACTACTTATATATCATCTCTTTCTCTTATAATTGAGTAATGTAATTGAGAAGTGTGAGATACTAATTATAATGGAATATTCTGTTTGATGTAGCCCTAATTTAAAAGTGAACCAAAATAAAACCTTACGTCTCTCTCTCTCTCTCTCTCTCTCTTGTTTACTCTATTTCGTTGTGATTGTGCGACAAAACCTAACACATATTTCTAATTAATAAAAAAAAGAAGCAAAGATGTGATTAGCTGCTAGCCGACTTGTTACTCATATTGATCAACATTTCGAATTTCTATTTTGTGATAATTTATATGCTTGTTCCTAAGTCCACCAGTTAGGTAACCAAATTAATTGCGTGACTGCTTAATAGTTTGTGTTCCTTTCTATTATAGTGGTTAAAGCTGCTAGTAAAGTTGGTGTTCTTATAGGTCCACTGTTATAGTGAAGTTCAAGTGTTGTTTGAACTTGAAAGATGCCTATGGCAGTTGAGCCCATGAGGAGAATTGGAACAGTAGCAGCGAGGTTTAGATTGCGGCAAAGTGATTATGATTTGGCTCAAACATCAAGTCAAGGTGAAGTTTGTTGAAAATATATCTTGAGTTTAAGCCCATGAATGAAACCTAATCCAAGTAGAAATAACAAAATTATTGGAATTTGCAATTTAAATTAGGAATGTCTTAATTGGATTATGACCGAAAAAATGAAGCAATTACAAATCCTTCTTGGAGTTGGATTTATAGTTTGAGTAGCTTTCCTAATTTGAGTCTGCTAAAAGGATTTTCTATTTTATGCAAGAGGTGGGTTTTGGTTTTAGACCATCAATGAGCAAAGGAGCTTTTAGCCTTATGACAATCAATTGGCGCAGTGTGCTCGTGAATTAGAAAAATTGCAGGTGTTTTGAAACCGATAAATCTTGTTGTTTGATTTGTTAATTTCTTTATGAGATTGAAAGATTGCTTCGCAAGAAATTGTGAGAGCTAAATACTATGTGAGTTATTCAGTGCAATTGGGGGTTAGGAAATACCTATTTTATTTAAGTGACTCATATGTAGTTGTAACTTTCATTTTATAACTTGATATGTGGTGGAATCCTATGCTACTCTATAGGGGTGTGCATAGTCTAGGTTGGTCCGATCCCCATATGAACCGGGGATGTGATATTCTTAATTTTCGACCAATGTACTAAAATCGAATTCAATGGATTTTAACTACGAATTCTAATTTGATGAAGAGTATTGGACTTTAGAGGATTGAGAAACAACCATTGGATATTACTTTATCAAAATCTTAAAGTTTATTGGTAAATCCTAAATTTTAGAATAAGTGACGGTAAGCCGAAAATTAATAACCAAAGAGAATTTAAAGACTTGGCATGAACCAATGAGCTTATTTCCTATGAAATTCGACCACCAAGAGGCCCTATAAGAGGAAATTACCGCTTTACCCTCGAAAGCCCATTTTTTGCCCAAATAAAGAACCCTTTGAATATCAAGCCCACTAAACCCATTAAAAGCCTTAGCCCACGTGAATAGTGCCAAGAGGAAATTACCAAAATACCCATTCTAGAAAACTTAGACTTTAGGGGCCACATTTATGGGCAAGAGACAATTTTGATTAATGCAAAGTGAAGACTTGATGAAGAAGTGAAAGGACATCTTGGAGTAGAAGACTTCCACTCACTCACTCTCTCTCTTTCTTTATTCTTTCTTTCTCTTCAATTATTTGCCTACGATTATCTTGAATTTTAAGAGCCAAATTTGATAACATTTGGAGTTGCATTTATGGGTAACAATAATGCAAACTTGGTGAAGAAGACAAGCTTTTGAAAGACATTGGCCAAGACAACTCTCTTTCTCACTCTCACTTTCTCTTTTTCATTTCCCCCCTCCTCTCTCTTGTTTGGCCACACCATTCATCGCCCCCCTCTCTCTCTTTTCCACTCTTTCTTTTCCTTCACCGTCGCCACTCGTCGTGCCGTGCCCTTGCCGCTGTTCGGATTGCCGTCGCCGCCATTCAAGCCGCGCCACCATACCCTCACCGCCGTCCAAGCCGCCGTTCGCCGTGCCGCTGAACCGTATCGTTGTCGTGCCTTTGCCATTCATCACCGCCGTTAAACTAGTGAGTTAATTCCCTGATCTTTGGTTATGTTGTTAATTGCGTTTATGGTTAGATTAAGTGAGGTTTAGAACTAATTATGGATGGATTAGTTGATAGGCTATCATGATAAGTAGAGTAGAAATGGTGATAAGTTATCATGAGGTGATAAGTGATGGTGATAGGTTATCAAGGAAATTGATAAGTGGAAATGATAATCTATCAAGGAAAGGTGATAAGCTATCATCAAAGGGATGATAAGCTATCGGTACTTAAGCGATAAGCTATCGAAAAATGGATGATAAGCTATCGTCAAATAAGCAATAAGTTATCGAGGAATTATCGATAAGCTATCAAAGTTTAGGTGATAAGTTGTTAATTAATGTGTTTTGTACTTGAGTTATATGGTATGTCTATACATGATTATACATGATTGTATGTTGTTAGGATTGTCTTAAAAATGTGATTGTCTTTTGAATTATTGTTTCCTAGTTAAAAAGAATGTAATTTTTAGGATATAAATAGTAATTCACGTGGTGTCGTGCTTAGATACCAAGTTTTATGTGTTGAAATAATCTAGGATGCTTGAGAAATGAAGTACGTAAAGTTTGACGGGATAAGCATGTCCGTGTGATCACGTGTGATTATTTTATTGCATTTTTTCGTGTGAAAGATTGCAATAAATTTGACGTATGAGCACGCATCATACATGAGTACGAATCATGGCTACATTAGCTGAATGAGAAGAAATGAAATTGGCATGCACGATTAGTATGCTCGTGTGATCACAAAAGAGAACGGACTCCCAAAGTTTTAAGTGTGATGCTCGATTTTATCGGATGCCCGGCGGGGTCGAATGATGGATCACGGTAGAGGCCAGACCGATTCTCCTTTTTGGAATGCCGTCCATCTCCGAGGGAGGTTAAGACGTTGTCATGCCCAATGGGGCGAAATGATGCCCGATCATGCCAAAAGACTGCCAACCTTCAGGTTGTATCGTGACCTAGAGTCGTCGAGACCACCAACCTTCGGGTTGTGCCATGACCGAGAGTGGTCGTAATCACTAAGCAATAAAATTGGTATACGCTTGGATGCATTGCACATGAGAAATTGTGTTATGTATTCTGATTACGTGCCTTGTCTGATTACATTATTTATAGAATGCTATAACGGATACTATGCAGGGTATGTGCCAAGGCGAGGTAAAAATATATGTGGTTTGTCTGTTGAATGAGTTGAGTAGCTCGAACCTATTATAGATTAAGTAGAGCGAGAATTGCTCGTTATTGATCTGTTATTGACAATAAGCTACATGTTTAGGGTATGCTCTGAGCGAATCGGCACCCTACACGAGACTAAAGTTGTTAACTTACTGAGATTTTATCTCACTCGTTGTTGTTAATTGATTTGCAGGACCATAGAATGGAAGGTAAACAGGTGCGGTTCAGGGTCACTATGGACTAAGACCTCGAGATAACACTGCATCCGATTCTTTTTTCAAATCAAGGTGCCCTCGCGTAGAGAAGTTTAAGTCAACCCTGACCCGGTATCTTTTTGTTGGTCTTGGCGGGAAGCAGCCCATCATAAAAAGGCATGTACATGTAAACTTCCTAAAATTGACTAGTATATAAATAAAGTGTGTTTTGCTAAAGATTGTAGTTCTGTTGTTTTTCCCGTTATCCCTGTTGTTGTAATTGTTTAGGTGGTTATTAATCATTTCCGCTTGCATTAATCAAAAGATAAAAAGAACGGGTTGACGATGCGTCCTAGGACGTTATATTTTTAATGACCTAAGAGAAGTGATGAGCATTGTCGTGCACTTGAGGGCCGAGGTGTTTCAAGGCCGGGGACCGAACTGGTAGTCCCAGTCCCTATATTTTCGAGATCAAGGACTGGATCGAGATCGAACCGGGACCGCTGGTCCGATCCGGTTCCGGTGGGACTGGCAAGCACAATTTCACACATGAAAAAAAATCAATTTCTACAAAATTTGTGGGCATTTACATGCTCAACAAATACTAAACTTGAATTTTACCCAAAAGGCCGAGAGAGATACGGTTTGTGTAGGCTTGTAGCTCAATTTTATACACAATGTCTTTCACAATATTTGCCTCTCACTCGATGTGGGACTTTTAATCTTAGAGCAAGCTACCAACAAATAAGAGAAAATTCACTTCAAGTGAGCTATGGACAAACTTTTGAAGTGAGTGAGAGAAAGGGAGTCCCATATTGGTTGCAAGAGAGGGTTAACAAGGAGGTTTCCTATATAAAATCGAGGGATGGGCTAATTTTATGAATTACTCCTTTCTTCCTTGCGGCAAAGATGAAATGCCATTAGAAATGAAAAGAGTTACGTGAGTGAATTGGATTAGGTTTAAGAAACATATAATATATATAATATTATATATATGTGGACTGGTCTAGTCCAAGCGGTCCGATCTGATCCCATCCTCCTTAGAAATGAGGACCCGATCACCAATTCCATTTATAGGAATCAGGAACCAAATCGGTACCCTCAAGGACCAGACCAAACTGGCCGATTCGATTCAGACGGTCCTTATCCACTTTGCTCACCTCTACTACTCTCATGGAGTAGGCCACATTGTTTGAAAAGCAAATTTGCATTTCAGTTCTTGTCGTTTCATATAGGCATTTAATTGGCAAAATTCGGAGGATACAACATGACCAAAGATTGCTCAAGATTCCGATGTTCCTTGCATCAAGAATAAACCCTTGCATTTATTTAATTTTGTCTGAGGAAGTTAGTGCTTCTATTGGCCTCTCATTCTTGGTATAAGTAAATATGTAGATAAAAATAATTTCACTCTTTACTTTATGATTTAACTGGACAAAATTTTCACCAAATATTTCACCCCACTAAGTCGCCAAATTTTCACTCCTTAATTTTAGCCAAATATGCAATGTCATCTTTTGACTTTTAACTCGTTCAATGTGATCATTGAACTATTCCTAAATGTTCAATCTAGATCTCAACTTTTCATAACAAAGTCAAATCAGCCCTTCAGTTTCATTCACAGGTTTTCATTATTACACTATTGTCGGAATTTTAGATTATCAATCTCAATCAATTTCTCAAATTAACAAAAAAAAATATGCTATGATTTTGTTTAAGTATACTTTAACTTACAATCTTTATAATACTGATAATATAACCTCATTTAGAGTCATATTTGATTCATTTTCCTTTTACTTTAAAATTAAGTGTATTCATAAGAATATTTAATAACGATATTAATTTAACTATATATTTTTCGTACTTATATTAATTTTAATCTTATTCCTAATATTGTAAATTGATAAACTTTTCAAGTTTTTATGTTTCGTGCTTTCTTAATTAAATTTGCTTAAATCTATAATTTATGAAATTAAAATAGTAGGGATATGAACCTGATACCACTCTAAATGAGGTTTTATTTTTCTATCATAGAGATCATAAACTAAAATATACATAAGTAGTGTCACGCCCCGGCCTTCGAGCACGCAACAATCCATGTCACTTCTCTTGGGTCATTAAAAATGCGACGTCCCAGGACGCGTCGTCGATCCATTCTTTTTATCTTTTGATTAACGCAAGCGAAAACGATTAATAAATACCCGATAATCACCATAATAGGGATAGTAGGAAAAATAACAGAACTAACATCATTAGCAAAACACACAATTTATTTATATACTTGTTAACCCTAGGAAGATTATATGTACAAGCCCTCGCTTTTGGGCTACTTCCTACAAAGACCAACAAAAAGATACCAGGGTCGGGATTAACTTATCTTTACTACTACAAGGTTACACCAAGAAGGTCAGTCTTCTAAGTCCGAACTAGAGGTAGTACTCGGGAGGAAGCTCGAGATCGCTCTCTGTATCCGGATCGGACTCAGGATCTTCAACAGCACCATCAAGAACCTCTACGTCCATAGGATCCCAAACTTCTTCGCTCGGAGCTCCACCTCCGCCCGGTCCATCAAAACCCCTAAAATGACCAAAGAGGGCATCACCGTGGCAAACAAACCACGCCTTAAAATGGTGAGGTATCAGCTGCCTCAACCCTTCGTCAACCCAGACCGTCGTAACGTGAAGCTCATAATTGTAATCTGCACCAAGGACAAGGTACGGCATTATCACGAGACTTTGGTCCGTAGGAACCCCAAACCGCATGATTCGCGTATTCATACTACAGGTTTGAAAAGCGATTAACAATAACAAGTGAAATAAAAATTCAATAAATTAACAACCTAAGCCTCGTGTAGGATGCTGATTCGCTCAAAGCATACCCTAATCATGCAGCTTAATGTCGATAACAGATCAATAGCGAGCAATTCTCGCTCTATTTAATCTATAACAGGTTCAAGCAACTCTACTCATTCAACAGACAAACCGCAGACATTCTTACCTCGCATTAGTACATATCCTGTATGATATCAATTATAGCATTTTATAAACAATGCAATCAAATAAGGCACACAATCAGAACATATATCATCATTTCTCATGCACAATGCATCCAAGCGTGTTTCAATTTTAAGCCTAGTGATTACGCTAGCTCTCGGGCATGGTACAACCCAAAGGTTGGCTGTTTTCGACCTCTTTGAGCCACGGCATAACCCGAAGGTTAGCGGTCTTCCGGTATGATTGGGCATTGTCCCGCCTCATTGGGCACGACAATGTCTCTTCCTAGTTGATCGATGTGCGGCCCCACCTCAACCTCCCCCGCAGGCAGACAGCATTCCATAAAAGAGAATTAGTCCGGCCTCTACCGCAATCCGTCATCCGAACCTCCGTCAGGCGTTTGATAATATCATCGATAAAATCGGGCATCATCCCCAATCACCATTGAGGGTCCGTACACTTCGTGATCATATGAGCACACCAATCATGCATATAAATCTTATTTCTTCTTTCTTTTAGTCTATGCAACCATACTATGTGCCCATATCATGATTCGTGCTCATACGTCAAACTTACTGCCACTTTCACGTGCAAAAATGCAATAGAATAATCACACGTGATCACACAGACCTGCTTATCCCATCAAACTTCACATTCTTCATTTTTCAAGCCTCCTAGATTATTCCAACATCTAAAACTTGGTATCCAAACACAACACCTCATGAATCATAATTTATATGTCAAAAATGCATTCTTTTCAACTAGAAAAATAATAATTCATGAAACAATCACTTTTTCAAAGCAATCCTCACCTCAAATCGTACCAAAGCATATATAAAAATACCATATATCACAAGCACAAAGTATACTAATTAATTACTTATCAATCGAACCTCGATAACTTATCGTCTATTCGATGATAGCTTACCGTCCATTTTCTGATAGCTTATCACTTAAATACCGATAGCTTATCACCCATTTGATTATAGTTTATCCTCCAAATGTCAATAGCTTATCATTCCTTTGATGATAGCTTATCACTTTTCTTTGATAGGTTATTACTTCCATAATTAGTGCTAAACCTCACTTAATCTAACACTAAACGCAATTAACAACCTAACCAATGATTAAGGAGTTAACTCACTAGTTTAACGGCGCAGCAACGGCGACGATTGGCAAAGGCGAGGCTTGGCTTGGAGCGGCGCAGCCCTACTCGGTGCGGCGTGGCTTAATGATGGTACGGCTTAGTGACGGTGGCATGGAGGCGGTTCAGCACGGGCTCAACTCTGCTTGGACAGCAGCGACGGCGATCCTAACAGTGGCAAGGGTGTGGCAAGAGCGATGGACGATGGCGGCAAGGTGAACGGCGGTGGTGAAAGAGAGAAAATGATAAGAAAAAGAGAGAGGGAGAGAGAGAAGAGGGCATGAGAGAGAGAGAGAGAGAGAGAGAGAGAGAGAGAGAGAGAGAGAGAGAGAGAGAGAGAGAGAGAGAGAGAGGGAAAGAGAGAGTGAGAGAGCAATGACTACTATCTTTCAAGGCTTGTCTTCTTCACCAAGATTGTATTATTGTAACTCATTAATGCAATCCCAAAATTTTATCCAATCTTACTCTTGAAATTCAAGAAAACTTAAGGCAATAATTGAAGGAAAAAAAAGGCTAAAGTACACTAGAAGTGACATAATTTGGCATGGGTGGACACTTTAGTGCCACAATTTCTAAAAAGTACACTTAAGTGCTTTTTTTATAAAAAAAAGTAGGATACTTAAGTGCCAACTCCGACGAGCTTGCCGGAAATCTGACATGGCCTTATTTTATTAATATTTTTAGCTTATGTGGCTCGTCGGTGCAGACGTGACAATTTTTTTAATAATATTCTAATATTTTCAAATAATGTTTTAATTTTCTTAATTTTTTCTTCTTTTTTTCAATTTTCCTTTTTTTTCAATTGTCTTCTTTCCTCTAGCTCGCCGGCCAGAGGAACGGTTAGCGACGGCCAACGAGGCCATGGGTGAGGTCGGCCTCACCGTCACTAGGCGAGGCAAACCTCGCCCTCGCCCAACCGAGGTGAGGCTCAACCTCGCTAGATTTGGGTGAGGTCAAGCCTCGCCCAACGACAACGGCAAGGCTGAGCCTCGCCCAGCGACGACGGCAAGGCCGACCTCGCCCATGGCCTTGCCGTCACCAACCCCTCGAATAAAGCAAGTGCTTTTCTTAATTTTTTTCTCTTTTTTTTTTCAATTTTCCTTTTTTTCCATTGTCTTCTTCCTCTGGCTGGCTGGCCGACCAGAGGAACGGTCAACGACGGCCAGCGAGGCCATGGGCGAGGTCGGCTTCGCCATCACTGGGCGAGGGCTCGCCCAGCCGCGGCGAGGCTCGACCTCGCCAGATATGGGCGAGGCCGAGCCTCACCCAACGATGACGGCGAGGCCGACCTCGCCAAATCTGAGGGAGGTCGAGCCTCAACCAGCGACGATGGTGAGGCCGACCTCGCCCATGACCTCACTAGGCAAGGGTGAGGTCGACCTCACACAGCCATGGCGAGGCCGACCTCAGTGGCCTCACCGGACCTCCCTTTGGTTTGCCGGCCAAAGGAAGGAGAAGATGAAAAAATAAAAGGAAAAATTGACAAACGAAAGAAAAAATTAACAAAAGGTCTATGTGGCTTAAATTTTTTGTAAAAAGGTCACATTATTGAAAATTCTCGCCGTTGGTACTTAAATGTCCCTTTATTCTTCGATTTTGGCACTAAAGTGTCCACCTGTGCCAAATTATGGCACTTCTAGTGTACTTTAGCTGAAAGAGAGAGAGAGAGAGAGAGAGAGAGAGGAGGGGGTGGCCACATAGGGGAAGAAAGGAAAAAATACTTCATTGTCCAATAGTAATTTATCTTGTCGTAAGCCCATAATTAGTCCTTCAAAGTCAAGGTTTTTTTAGAAGGGGTATTTTGATAATTTCCACTCTTGGTACTATGCACATAGGCTTGGTACTATTTCGAGAGCTTGGGCTCGAATTTAAAGGGCTTAATGGTTAGATATCCAATTGGCTCTTTATTTGGGCTAAAAATGGGCTTTTAGGGGTAAAACAGTAATTTCCTCTTATAGGGTCTCTTGGTGGCCGAATTTCATAAAAAGTAGGCCCGTTGGTTCATACCAAGTCCATAGCATCTCTTTGGTTCTCAATTTTCGACTTACCATCACCTATCTGAAAATTTAGGGTTTACCGATAAACTTTGATATCTCGATTTCGTAACATCCAATACTCTTCATCGGATTAGAATTCGTAGTTAAAATCCATTGAATTCAATCTTAGTACATTGATCAAAATTTAGGGATATTGCATTAGTGATGAACGACGGCGGCAAGGTGAACGGCAGTGATGATAGTGGCCGAACAAGAGGGAAAGAGAGGGAGGGAATGAAAGTAAGAAAGAGAGAAAAAGAGAAAGAGTGAAAGAGAGAGGATAATGGCCAAGTCTTCTAAGATCTAACTTCTCCACCAAGTTTGCATTATTGCAACTCATAAATGCTACTTCAAATATTATCCAAATGAGCTCTTGAAATCCAAGGCAACTTAAGAGCAAATAACGGAAGAGAAAGAAAGAAGGAAGAGAGAGAGAGAGAGATGGGCGGCCACTTTGGGGGGGAAGGAAAGAAGACCACTTATCCAAGTTTTTAATTAAGCTTGTCTCATATCCATTAATTTGTCATTCAAAGTCAAGGTTTTCTACGATGGGTATTTTGGTAATTTCCATCATTGGCACTATTCACGTGGGCTTGCACTATTCACATGGGCTTGGGCTTGAATTTAAAATGGCTTAATAGACTCGATATCAAATGGGCTCTTTATTTGGGCTAAAAATGAGATTTCGGGGGCAAAACAGTAATTTCCTCTTATAGGGTCTCTTGATGACCGAATTTCATAGGAAGTAGGCATATTGGTTCATATTAAGTCCATAACGTCTCTTTGGTTCTTAACTTTCGACTTATCGTCACTTATCCGAAAATTTAGGATTTACCGATAAACTTTGATATCTCGATTTCGTAACGTCCAATACTCTTCATCGGATTAGAATTTATGGTTAAAATCTATTAAATTCAATCTTAGTACATTGGTCGAAGATTAGGCATATCACATCAAGTGCTCATACTTAGATCTCTTGTTGCATAGGAAGTGAGACATTAGTTTAATAACTTGTGTAATCAAGTCCA
Organism: Metrosideros polymorpha var. glaberrima; assembly: GCA_001662345.2. Taxonomy (NCBI): domain Eukaryota; kingdom Viridiplantae; phylum Streptophyta; class Magnoliopsida; order Myrtales; family Myrtaceae; genus Metrosideros; species Metrosideros polymorpha. Next base: position 7,079,803 of record BCNH02000002.1, read on the forward strand.
CGTACTTGATATATGTAGTAGTATGATCGACTATATCTAATAGTTATGTTGTAGAGAAATATTCTCGATATATATGCTGTTCAATTATAGAAAGTTCTTATTAAATTATTTTGAATATCTAAAAGAAGAAATTAACTTTTATATGATTAAAATATTTAACAACTTCTGAAGGAGCAATGCTAGTATGACATTTGCCATTAGTATTACTAGGAATGACGGTGGCCTCTCTAACCACGATTATCTTACACCAAGAGAACTGAGTAAGTTAAAGCCATCATTAATTAAGAAAGAAAAAGATAAGTTGAATAAGGAAACAAGAGATCCATCCATTACTAAACAAGAAAAGGAGATAAATATTGAATAGCGAAATATTTACTTTGTCCCTTTTCGAATAATTTAAAAGTATATCATCAAACAATACACACTAAATTTATTAAAGAAACGAGAAAATCTTATTTGGATTTAATTAAATCAAATGAGTTCATTTAAATAAAAATGAATTGATATTAGGTAGTGGCTAAGCTTGATCAATTTATCAAGTATGGGTGTAACAAATTAAGGATAAACAAGTTACTGAATCGTAAATGGTAAATCATCTAAAAATATAGGGAAAATTTCAAATAATTGCCAGAAGTGCCCTCATTTTCTCAAATAAGAGACTAAAATTGACATTGTTTTAAATAAAAGCCCGAAGTGCCCTCATTTTCTGAAATAAAGGCCTGAAGTGAACATTGTCTCAAGTAAGGGCCTAAAGTGGTCATGTTAGTCTCAAAAAAAGGCTTGACCTCAAGGACATTTTCGCCATTGACTTTTCTTTTCTTTTTCCCTTTTTCTTTCTTATTTTTCCTTTTCTGCCTATTGGTCGCTGCCTCATCACCGACCTAGGGCGAGCTTAAGGCTCGGTGAACTGTGTCTATGGCCAATTGCTAGGCTACCAGCCATCGCCGATGCCTTATGACCGACGGAGGAAGAAAAGGAAAGAAAATAAAAAAAATATTTAAAAAATCGATAGATAAAGAAGAGAGAGATTGATCTCCACAGAAAAGAGGAAATCATTTTTTTTAACTTTTGAAGGTGGTTTTTTCTATTGACGAAAAATATTTTCTTGGACTCATTTATTTTCCATGAACCGAACGCCAGAAAATCCATACAATATTTTCTTGGAAGTTGTTTTTCGCAAAACGAATGGAGCGAAAGCGAATTTTATTTGCATATAAAACAAATAAAGTAGCCGGTTCGTCTATACAAGTCTTCAAGCTATGTAGCTTGACAAGTTCTTTGTCCCTTCTAACCAAATTGACGTTCATTTTGTCTTTTATTTTATATAATTATCCTATTTTAAGTTAAAACAGGGTGACATGTGTTTAAGCCTCTTTGTTCATGCATGTAAAACTATGATCAAATTTGTCAGAATTTAATTGGTGCGTTCAATATGACATCAAAATAATCAAAAAGATTATACACATAATAACTAAAAGAAATCATTTAAGTGGTGATCCAACTCACGTAAATCAAGGATAACTCACATAGAAGAACCTGCTACTTTCTTTGTTTTATTTGCAAAAGATACTATAAAATTTGCTTTTAGTTTTGCCCGTTTAAATCAATTTTTACAAAATTTTCTAGATGATTTTACCTTTTACGATTAAGCAACTTGTTTATCCTTAATTTGTTACACCCATAAATGATAAATTGGTAAGCTCTGCCACTACCTAGGCTCCATTCATTTCACGGAAAACAACTTCCAAGAAAATGTTTTCCAGATTTTTCAGCGTTTGGTTTACAAAAAATAAATGAGTCAAGGAAAACATTTTTCGGCAATGGAAAAAATCACCTTCAAAAGTGGGGAAATTATTTTCCCTTCTCTTTCTTTCACCTAGACCAAGTGTGTTCCCTTCTGTGCACTCCTTTTCGTTTTTTTTTCTTTTTTAAAAACAAAAATTGAATCTTTAATTATGTCTTTTTCTTTTTTCTTTTCTTGTTATTTTTTTCTTTCTTTTTCATTTCCTTCTCATTCGACCGATCACTGGCCACGGCTATGGTCAGCAACTAGCCCCAAGCAAGGGGCGAGCTCAAGCCTCACCGGCCTCGGGTGAGCTCAAGCCTCGTCGATCTAGCGAGGCCTCTGGCAAGCTAGAAGCTCGTCGATTTGGTTAGGGTCGAGCTCGCCGACCTCAGGCCAGATCGACCTTGCTAGATCTAAAGAGGTGGACCTCGCCCAAGGCTAGCTTGGTTCGACGCGTCGAAATCTGGCGAGCTCAAGCTTCGCCGGCTTGTGGCAAGGCTCTAGCTCACCTGCGGAGTCACCGACGAAGAAGAAGGGAAAAGCAAAAGAAGAAAAAAAAGAAGAAGAGAAAACATAAAAATTAAAAAGTAAAAAGTAAAAAGTAAAAGTTTGAATTTTTTTAAAAATAAAATAATAAATAATAATTAAAAAGAGTGCATAGAGGAAAATCAAATCCGATTTTTCAACCAAACAGCGAAAAATATTTTCCAGTTCATCTTCAAGTTTCGCTATCCAATATGGTTTTGCCTTTCCTTCTTTAATAATGAGCAGATCATTTGTTTCTCTATTTAGCTTTTCTTTTCCTCTCTTAGTTTATAATGGCCTTAACTTACTTGACCAATTGCCTTCCTTATGTAAGATGATTGTGGTTGAGAGGCCACCATCATTCCGACTAATGATAGTGGCTATCAAGCTTGTGTCACGGTCCTAAGGTTCCTTATGCTTGAAGGATCGTGAATCATTCAAGAGGGATGAGCAACCCTCTCCAAGAGTCTCTAGAACATTCCCGAGGGTGGGCAATATTGTAATTGTACACTATTCTAGAGTCTTCTATATTACATGTGGGTAGATGGTAGTTGGGGAGATGCAATCTCTACCGTTAGATCGAAGAGAGATCTACGGATACGTTTGAGCCTGTATTTGGATATAAATGGGTCTCATCCCCCTCATTTGTACATCTCATTCCTTATGAGTAATAGAACACTAGATCAATCGACCCGTGACAAGTGGTATCAGGGCAAGATGGCCAAGGGCAGCATGGAGCTACGTTCCGATATCTCGTCTGACAAGGGTGCGAAAGATGATCGTGGACGGGCTACAGAGAGGCAAATTGCCAAGGCAAAGAAGAATCGTGCCATATCAAGTTCAAGGGATGTACCGATGGACGTGGAGACCCACGTGGTGAAGATGGAGATCGCCCTAGCGGACGTCCAAGGTGAGGTCGAGGATATGTCCGCACGCATCAAAGGAAGCGAGACTGGAACGGAGGAGCTTGAGGCTGAGATGCAAGAGCTCAAATCCGGTGTAAGAGAACTCTGAGGGGAGATGCTAGGTGTAACCAACACCACCGAAGAACTTCGACAACGGAGCGATGCCTTGGAAGCCCTGGGGTGGCTATGCGCGAAGAGATGGCCAAGCTTAAGGTAAAACTCGCCGAAGTGGAAGGAGCGCGCATGAATGAGGTGGTCACCATGCAAGCCAATCCACGTGTGGACGCCCCAAAGCCTAAGGAGTTCAAGGGCTCGCAGGTGGCCAAAGACGGGGACAACTTTCTATGGTATAAGGAGCAGTACTTCTCGGCGATGGGGATCGTCAATAGTGTGCTCAAAGTTAGTACCGCGGCTATGTATCTCACTGATAATGCACTCTTATGGTGGCATCGTAGAAGTGATGATCGGAGTGGTGAACCGATCACTACATGGGCAGCATTCGTTGAGGAGTTTCGATGACAGCATGATCCCACATATGCGGGAGAGAAGGCCCAGGAAAAACTCCGACGCTTAGAGCAACAGAGTGGAGTTCGCGAGTACGTGAGAAAGTTTTCCAAGTTATTGCTGCATATCCCATCTATGAACGACATCGAGGCTTACTACCAATTCATTAGTGGTCTTAAGCCATGGGTGAAGCAAGAGCTGAAGCGACACAATGCAAGAGACCTCTCGACGGCCATGTCTATGGCCGAGAGCCTCGTGGAGTACAAGACCACACCTGGGAACAAGCCGAACTCCCGACCGAGGGATAAGGCCAATGGTGGGGGAGATCGCCCTAAATTCCAATGCCTTATAGGGAACAAACCATCATCGACTCCTGCTAAGGTCTACACATGGCTCGTGAGTGCCCAACGTGAGCCAAACTCATGGCACTTGTCAAGGCGCAAGATGAAGAGAAGGGGGAGACGCGAATGGGATCATTACGAATCCTAAGTACCATCAAGTCCAAGAAGATGAGCCAACCTAAAGGGCTCATGTCCGCAAACATAAAGATCGGGACAACCACGATGAGTGCGCTCATGGACACTAGCACATCCGATCTCTTTATATCGGAGGAGGCCGCGAAGAAACTAAGTCTTCAGGTCGATAAAGGAGCCGAGCGGCTTAGGATGATGAACTATTAGGAGGTCCCAACATGTGGAATAGCCAAGGAGGTGGAAGTTTGCCTAGGCCAATGGAAAAGTAAGAAAAGTATTGAGGTAATCCCGCTCGATGATTATGATTTTGTTATCGGTTTGGGATTCCTTGATAGAATAGATGCTCTCGTTATTCCATTTGTCCATTGTCTATTTATCTTGGATTTGTATTGCCAATGCGTGGTCCCGATCAAGCGCAACTCGAGTCACAACCAGAAAATCATATCGGCAATGCACTTACCAAGGGGGCGAAGAAAGGGGAGGCTACTTTCTTAGCCACTTTAAAGATCAAGGAACCGAAGGGCGAAGGGAGTGATGTCCCAATGGAGGTAACTCGAGTCCTTGACTCTTTCAAAGATGTGATGCCATCGGAGCTTTCGAAAAAGCTTCCACCTAGAAGGGAGGTGGACCACCGAATCAAGCTTGTGCCCAACACTCGACCACCCTCCATGGCGCCTTACCACATGGCACCACTAGAATTGGAGGAGTTGCAGAAACAACTCAAGGATTTACTTGATGCTGGATACATCCGTCCATCGAAGGCTCTGTTTGGTGCCTTGGTCTTGTTCTAGAATAAGCACTCCGGATGTGCATTGATTACCGAGCACTGAACCAACTCACGATCAAGAACAAGTACCAAATCCCATTAATTGCCGACTTATTCGATCAACTTGGAGGAGCGCACTAGTTCACCAAGCTTGATCTTCGATCGAGTTACTACTAAATACGGATCGCAAAAGGAGACGAACCAATGATCGCATGTGTGACACGGTACGGATCATATGAGTTCCTCGTCATGCCATTCAGGTTGACAAATGCTCCAGCCACATTTTGTACACTCATGAATAAGGTACTCCACCCTTTCCTTGATTAGTTTGTTGTGGTTTACCTGGACGACATTGTAGTATACAGCCAGACACTTGAGGAACATATCGAGCATCTCAAGCAAGTATTCCAAGTCCTGCGGGAGAACAATCTATACGTGAAGCGGGAGAAGTGCGCCTTCACACAAAAGGAAGTGCCTTTTTTGGGGCACATAGTCGGAGGTGGACGAGTGCGAATGAATGTAGCCAAGATCCGAGCTATTGTTGATTGGGAGCCACCGACTAAGGTGACGGAGCTACAGTTGTTCCTAAACCTCACCAACTACTATCGGTAATTCATCCGGAGCTATTCGAGCCTCACCGTGCCACTCATGGACATGCTCAAGAAGGACAAAACCGTGGAAGTGGACGGATCAATGCCAAAAGGCATTCGATAGGTTGAAATGGGCTATGACCAAGGAGCCGGTACTTGTATTGCTAAGCCCTACGAGGTAGAGACCGATGCTTTCGACTTTGCTATTGGTGGTGTTCTTATGTAAGATGGACACTCAATGGCGTTTCAGTTGAGGAAGCTAAATGAAACCGAACAGCGATACACGGTCCAAAAAAAGGAGATGACGGTCGTGGTGCACTGCCTTTGTACATGGAGATATTAACTCCTGGGATCGCGATTCATCGTGCGGACAGACAATGTGGCCATGAGCTACTTTCAAATTCAGAAGAAGTTGAGTTCAAAGCAAGCTCGCTGGCAGGACTTCTTGGCAGAATTCGACTACGTGCTGGAATACAAGCAGGGGAAGTCCAACTCCGTAGCCGATGCATTGAGTCGGAAGATGGGTTTGGTAGTGAGTCGACCTGAATGCCCATGGACCGAGCATATTAGAGAGGGGTTGCAACATGACTCAACCGCCAAGTCTCTTCTTGAGTATGCACGAGAGGGCAAGATGTAGCAATTTTGGTGTGAGGGTGATTTACTCTACACTAAAGGGCGGAGACTCCACGTGCCATAATAGGGGAAGCTAAGGAAGGAAATACTACAAGAGTGCCACGATTCAAAGTGAGCGAGTCATCTAAGGATCCACCGCATTATGGCGCTCATGGAAGATCGGTATTTCTGGCCGCACCTACACGATGATGTGGAAGCTTATGTCAAGACGTGTCTTGTGTGCCAATAAGACAAGCTCGAGCAAAGGTCGCCGGCTAGGTTACTTGAGCCACTTCCTATCTTGGAGCGTCCGTGGGAAAGTGTCTCCATGGACTTCATCGTAAATTTGCCTAAGTCCGAGGGGCGTCGGACTCTCATGGTCGTCGTGGATTGATTCTCTAAGTATGCGACGTTCGTGCCAACCACGAAGGATTGTCCAGCCAAGGAGGCGATGCGGCTATTTATTAAACACATCGTCAAATACTTGGGAGTTCCACAAACAATTATGAGCTATCACGATCCGCGATTTATGGGTAAATTCTTGACCAAGCTCTTTAAGTCTTTGGGTTGGATCTAAACTTTTCTACGAGCTTGCTTTCTTAAACCGACGGTCAAACGGAGTGCGTAAATGCACTCCTGGAGTTGTATCTCTAGCACTACATGAGTACGACGCAAGTGAATTGGACAAAGATGATTGACGTAGCCCAGTTTTCCTACAATCTACAATGGAGCGAGTCCACAAATCGAAGCCCTTTCTAGATCATAACCGAGCAACAACCACTCACTCCAAGCACAGTTGCCACGGGCTATAAGGGGAGTAGCTCGTCTGCATACAAGTTCGCTAAAGAATGGCATGAGCAGGCGGACTTGGCAAGGACTTGTCCACACAAAGTCTCGAAGCGCATGAAGAAGTGAGCCGATAAGAAGCGACGACATATGGAGTTTCAAGTGGGAGACCTAGTGTTGGCCAAGCTACACGCGGTTCTTCGGTACAAGGACGTGCACAAAGGACTTATTCGTTGTTACGAGGGGCCATTCCGAGTGCTGCAACGAGTCGGAAAGGTTGCACACATGCTAAAACTTCCACCGAAGCTAAAGGTACATCCAGTGTTTCACGTGAGTATGCTTAACCCTTTCCATGTAGACAAAGAAGACCCGAATCGAGGAGAGTTCTAACAAGTGCCGCTTGGGGCGAAAACCTCGTATGATCGAGACATTGATTTCATCATGGCAGATCGAGTCATACGAAAGCAATACCATGCGCCGAAGCGAGAGTATTTGATCTGATGGAAGGGACTTCCGAAGAGTGAAGCCAGTTAGGAACCCGAGGAAGCTCTTTGGCAATTCAAGACGCAAATGAATGAATTTCATGCTGAAGACACGACGAGGGTGTCACCCAATTAGGTGGGGGAGAATGTCACGGTCCTAAGGTTCTTTATACTTGAAGGACCGTGAATCTCTAGGAGTCTCTAGAACATTCTCGAGAGCATGCAATATTGTAATTTTACACTATTCTAGAGTCTTCTATATTAAATGTGGGTAGATGGTAGTTAGGGAGATACAATCTCCACCATTAGATCGATGAGAGATCTACGAATACGGTTGAGCCTATACTTGTTTATAAATGGGTCTCCTCCCTTTCATTTGTACATCTCATTCCTTACGAGTAATAGAATCCAAAGCTTCTCTCTCTAAAGTTTCTCTCTCTAAAGATCCTTGTGAGCAAGTGAGTGAGGAAAAAGCTGACTTGAGAAGGATTTCCTAAGGCCGCACAGGTTAAAGGAACGTTAGATCGATCGACCCATGACACTTGCATTGCTCTTGGAGAAATTGTTAAATGTTATAATCAATTAAAAGTTAATTTTTCTATTTTAGGCATTAAAAATATTTTTTTTGGTTGAAGATATTTAAAATAATATAACAAGTACTTTTTATAATGAAACATAATATATCCATAATATTTCTCTACGACATCACTATTAGATAAAGTCGATCATACTACTACATATATGAAGAAGTATAATGTAATTGTCTATCTACATCTATTGAGATTTTAAAATGTTTTCTTTTAAATTTTCGCTTTGGCAAGATTATTCATTTTTGTTTGGAAAAAAATGAAGTGTACTTTGCGCGGTCTTTTATCTTTAAAAGATAATATAAAGATGGGAAACGTTTCTTCCTTACCATTGCTTATTCAATTTGGATGGAAAAAAAAAAGTAAGTACTTCTATGTGTTTACTACATTTATGCAGTTTAATATAAAAGGGTATTTCTACATATTGGAGTTAGCAATTTTTTAACTCCAGCAAGAGAAGTCTTTCTAGTATGAACAGACAATAAAATGCACCTAATGTGCAAAGGTCACTTTTACGAATAAATTCACATATAGATTACTTTTTTCCAAACCCACTTTAACTAATATATGAATTCTTCATATACTTGTATTTGCATGTATGTATGTATGTATGTATGTTTTTTTTATTAGATTTGTACATTCTCGCTTTCTTTAAAGTCAATAGTCAAGCTGCTAATGGCAATTGTCAAGCTAAATTTGGGAAAAATTACTCAATCATTCCTAAACTTATTGTACGAATTTCAATTTGGTCCTAATTTTTTTTATTTTGCCAATTTAACACTAAATCTTCGTGGCTAAGCTTTTGACATGGCAATCCAGTCATCACTGGTGTCCTTTGTGGTACATTGCCAAGTTAGTGATTTTCAAGAAAATTTGGCTTTTATGACTACATTGAAATTCGCATAAAGACTTAGGACTAAATTGGTAAAATAAAAAAATTTAGGACTAAATTAGCATCATTACAATAGGTTTAGAATTGCTTGGATAATTTCCTGAAAAATTTTGTGCAGTTGGCTATGAAGAAAAAGGAAATATTATTTTAATTCGAGAGAAATTACATCCACAATAATGTAACTTTTGCTAATTAGCCCTTGATCATTAAGAATAGAGATTTATGTTCCTAAACTTTTCTTGTATGTGACTTTACTCAATGATCTTCATTTGCATTGAACAGGACTCACAATTTTCCCACTAGATTAAGTTCGCCACAAATTGTTCCATAACCCTACAAAACAGTTCCACAGTGACCTATGAATATTCTTGGAACTTACGACACGTTAAAGTACTTTAAGTCAAGTTCAATGCACATTAGTGTTAAAAAAAAACGAATATTACCCAAGAATTTAGATGATAGTCCTTTCATGCGACTAAATTGCTTTACAATGTAATTATATAATCTATATAAGGATCGAAACATAACCGAAAATATATTTAAACTCTCATGATGACTCTGATTTTTACAACATATAATTAGAGACTGAATACCAAAGTTAAGGAGTACTTTCAATATTTTCCGGGGGAAATTACCAAAAACCCCATGAACCTTTCGGGTTGTACACATTTGTCCCTGAATTTTCATTTTGTTCCAGACGTTAACCTTTCGTTATTTTTTCTGTTAGCATGTACGACACATTTGACTTTTAAGAGGTAAAAAGTACATTCTCATTTCATTTTTGGGAAAGAAATCTCTCCTTTACCCTTAATGTTGTATATAATGAAAAGTTTAGTGTAAGGGAGAAAACTAAATTAACTAAAATACTATTAGGGCCCACATAAAAACTTTTCTTGCCAGAATTTTTTTATTCTAGTAAGAATTCATTCTTTCGAGAATTAATTCTGACAGAAAATGAGAATTTATATTTACCAAACGCACCTTCATCATCATTCTACTTTTGGTAAGTTTACCAAACGGCGCTCGGGGATCGACGATCGGCGTCCGACGGCCTACAAGCGTGAGAAGAAAAATGAGAAGTGAAAATAAAAAAAAGGAAAAAAACCACCAAAAACCCCAAACTTATGATTGGGTGACACATTTACCCCACTTGAAGTAAAAAGACGCATTTACCCTCAAACTTTTATTATTTTATTATTTTCACTTTTTTATTAAATAGAATATTTAAAAATATTTAAAAATATTTAAAAAGAAAAATCGGGGCCTGGAAGGCAGGCCCTTACTGCCACTGAGGCCTCAGCGAGGGCCAGTGATGGACTAGCAGCAGCAAGGGCCTGCTGCTCTTGCCCCCGACGCCCCTTTTTTTTCTTGTTTTTTTTTGTTTTTCTTATTTTTTAAATATTTTTAAATATTTTTAAATATTTTACTTAATAAAAAGGTAAAAGAATCACTTCTAGCAAGAATTAATTCTAGCCCTAAAAAATCACTTCTTTACCAAACACAAATCTCATTTAAAAGTAGAAAACTATTCCAGAAGTCATTCTTTATCAAACGCATTTCTACTCCAGAATCACTTCTGGCAGAGAATTAAAAATTCTAACAGGTTATCGAATGCACCCTTAATAGAAAAAATAAATATTAATAATAGCATTAGACCCAATTTGATATATAGCCACTTTAATAAAACTACATGAGATATTTTTAGAACAGATTGAAAACATATTAGATAAAAATGACAAAGGCCTCAATAACGAAAAAGATCAAATAACAAAAATTGGTTACTCATCATGTACAATTAAAGGGTTAATTAATATAAAAAATAATTGATTAACAAAAGTATTTTAAATCAAACTTAGGATTTTCATTAACATGAGATAAAATTATTGCATATATATCTTCTTTAAAAGGACCTAATTTTTTCTTCCTTGTGTAGAGATAGGTACACCCAACTTCACGATTGTAAATGCCTTGGCACAAAATGAAGTAAAGCATACGGTACTTTTTTGTACACGTCACAAGGACAATTAAATTATGTGGACACAACTTTGGATTCACATAGTTAATGATCGAGATCAAGCGGATCGGATATGTCCTATGGTGGCCAAAATAGGGTGTGTGCACTCTGTCGGATGGTCCACTAGAGAAGCTGAAGTAATCACCGTTTAGCTTATAACGCAACAGTAATTGTCTTAGGTCCGACCCAAGACTTATCAACATGACCCTTTTCCTCACTGTATATACATCCTGCTATATATGAGGTCACTGTGCTATACTAAGTTCACTATACATTTGAATAGTTTATTCCTTTTTAAGTATATTCCCTTCTAAGGAATATATCCAATTTTATTTTACCTTGAATATATAACAACTTCTGATTGTCAACCATGTACTACCATGTAAATTTTGGGCTCATGTCATATGTTTTCTTTTCTTGAAATATTAACAGGATATTATCGTGATGCTTTTTTTGGTTTTAGATTTTTCCTCTATACAAATTAATTTTTTTTTTAAAAGAGATTTCCAAGACATCTATATTTTTTCAAAGTCAAGCAAATTTATAGATTACTTGTCGAGTAGAATCTAAAAAAAGTTTAACATAAACAACGTTTAACATAGACAACTGTTTATAAATTTTTGTTTTTTTTTTCAGCACGTAACTATTAAACTCTTTCTATCCTTCCATTTGCTCCTTGCCGCCCAGCACTGTTTATTTTCTCTCCCAAGCTGCTTTCCCGCTCGTTTCTGCTGCTTTCAGTGCTAGGCGCGGCTCCGGCTGTTTTACCCGACGGCCTTGCCTGAAATTCGACGTCGTGGGTTGGCTAGTTCCCCCCGACACTCTTACTGAAGGAATTTGCATTCCGTTCATCGTGTGGATCGTTATGGCAGATCTGGAGTGAAGTCTGCTACTGTGCGATTCTGGTGTAGAAAATGGCATCTTTGCTGATACTGGCCCTTGCAGCTCACGTCACCTCCTCCAGGAGCCTTGCTCCACTCAAGGCTAGTTCATCTTCGTTTGTTGATCAGGGAATGGAAGGCCCAACAGTCCTGGCTCGTCTGGGCAACGACAAGGGGAAAACAGCGCATCTCAATGCATCTGGTGGCCCTATTCCTGACAAGGCGCGTACCCAAGGGACTCGCCCAGGAAGTCGAAGCTGAAGTAGGGGAAGGACCATGTCCAAGCCTCCCCATCCGCGACCGGCTCAACCCGCGATGCTCAATCCAGCCCAGAAATCTTGGGCGGTAGTTGCAAAGTCTGCAGAAAAAGGTTATTCCCTCTCTTACTCTCCTGTAGAGCCAGTTGGGGATAAAATATCTATGTCCATATCGGAAGACATCTTAGAAGCCGCGAACCCAAAGTGGAATTCCTGCCTTGTAGGGTATTTTGTAGGCAAACACCTTCCGTTTAAATTGGTCGAGTTGGCGGCCAAACACATATGGGGACCGCACCTAACAGACTTAATGGCCAACGAAGATGGTTTCTTCTTTTTCCATATTCCTGATGCTAAGTTTAGGCAAGCCATCCTGGAAAATGGTCCTATTACAATTGCTAGGGTCCCTCTAATGCTTCAGCAATGGCACCCGCTTGTAGACCTCAAGAGAGGCCAACATCAGTCGCTTCCAATGTGGATTAAGTTACGAAATGTGCCGTTCTCTCTTTGATCGGCACCAGGTATTAGTGCCATCGTCAGTGCGATCGGGAAACCACTATATGTTGATAGGCAAACGGAAAGGATGACAATGATCTCATATATCCAGGTTTGTGTAGAACTTGATGCTCGGCAAGCAAGAAGAGATTCGATTGAACTAGAAATTAGGGGCACTACTCGCCAAGTTTCTATGGAATATGAATGGAAACCGATATCATGCCCCTCTTGTGGCACTTTTAGGCACAAGTGTCCAAACCCTACAAATGCTAATACTGGTGAACCAGTTACCTCAATTCCAACACCGACTGCTGATCCGGAGGCCTGGATTCAAGTGCGAGGGAAGGCGAGGGAGTTTGTTTAGCCTATAACCGTTCAGGAAGGAACACCCTAAGGGACTCCACTAGTGTCTCTACAGACTACACATCCGGGTGGGGCTACTCAGGCTTCTGCCCCTAGGATTGAATAGCTCATGCCCGCCTCTACTCCAGTTTCTTCTTTGAATGAGGAGTCTGCAACAGAGGGCGGTAACATAGCGGACAGCGAAGAGGAGGAGGCGTCCCCTCCGGCACCCTCAACCACGCACAAGAAGCACGCTGAGGCCCAAGCATCCCGTCCGGCAACGAAAAGGCAAGCGGGACATGGTTCGGGCTCTCTGGACCCCATCCTCCCTGTTCCCCCGACACCTGGATCTTCCATGGGGAAAACAAGGCTGCTTGTGTGGAAGAAGAAGCCACCAGGCTCCATGAATCGGTAATCCTATAACCTTTAATTATGTTTATAGGTATTTGGAATATTAGGGGTTTAGTTGACCCCCTTAAGCAAGTGGAAATTCGAAATTTTGTGCGGACCAACAGGCTTTTTTGTGTCGGTATCCTCGAGACCAAAGTTCTCGAGAACCTTTTTCCTAGCATCTCCTCCGGCCTCCTACCCGGTTGGTCGTGGACTGCTAATTATGATTATTCTCTTAGAGGTAGAATTTGGGTTGGGTGGAACCCGGTGATGGTCAGCTTTGTTGTGTCCTTGGCTACGGTCCAAGCCATACATGGCCATCTGACGATTTTGGATACTCATAAGGATTGTTTCCTTTCTGTTATATATGCTGAACACACATTCGTCGATCGTAGACCCTTGTGGTGGGACCTGATCCAGGCAAGCTCTTCCCTTGAAGACTCCCCTTGGATTATCACCGAGGATTTCAACGCCATTAAAGATTTGACGGACAGAATTGGTGGTTCAAGTGTGTGACCCCCTTCTTTTAATGAATTTGGGCTTTGCCTATCCCAAGCAGAATTGGAAGATCTAACGTATACCGGTTTTCGTTTCACTTGGTCAGCTTCCTCGGGACCTAGGCGCAAACAGCGTAAGATTGATCGAGTGCTTGTCAATGCCCAATGGAGGAACGTTTTCTCCTATTCCGTCGCCTCCTTTTTGGCACCTGGGATCTTAGATCATACGCCTATGGTAATCAAAGTTATTGAACCGCCTTCCGTTAAGAGGCCCTTCAAATTTTTCAATTTCTGGATGAGCCACCCTTCGTTCTTGTCCATGGTCTCACAAGTTTGGGAAGTCCCCATTCGTGGTACACCCATGTTTGCTTTGTGCAGCAGATTAAAGATACTTAAGGGCCGCCTGAAGGCTCTCAATCAGTCCGCTTTCTCGAACATATCAGGAAGAACTAATCAGGCAAGGGCTGAATTATCAGTGATCTGGGAAGCATTAGCCAGCAATCCCCTTAACCAGGAGCTCGCAGATCAAGAGCTCACCAACCTCTGTTCCTTTTCTGAACTAAGGAAGTAGGAAGAGGCTTTTTTCAAGCAGAAATCCCGAGTTCATTGGCTTAAAGAAGGCGATCGGAACACAAATATTTTCACCACTTCGTGAACAAAAGGAATAGTGGCAATCGCATCCTTTCTATTCAGGACTCCCACGATGTCCTCATCTCTGATCCGGGTCTCATTCAACAACATATTGTTTCTCACTTTGAGGATCTTTTTGCAACCACCCGGCCCCGAACTGTCTAGGAATTTCGGAGCTTCAGGCGATGATCCAAAAGACCCTGGACGCCTAACAGGTGCCTTTCTTATCTAGACCCGTCTCGGCTAATGAAATTAAAGATACGATGTTTTCCTTGCCAGCCGGTAAGGCCCCGGGGCTGGACGGTTTTAACGTGGAATTTTATAAATTCTCTTGGGATATAATTGGGGATTTAGTTATTGATGCAATTAAGGACTTTTTCTCGTCCGAGGCTCTACTTAAACAAGTGAATGCCACAATTCTATGCCTGATTCCTAAAAGCCCGAGTGCGTCATCCGTCAACAACTTTCGGCCTATCTCTTGTTGCAACACCGTCTATAAGTGCATTACCAAGTTATTGGCCAATAGAATGGCGAGTGTGCTGCCTTCGCTAATCAGCCCATCACAGAATGCGTTCGTCAAGAGACGCCGTACCAGCAATAATATTCTGTTGGCACAGGAACTCTTTTGCGGGTTCCACCTCCGGCCATACTTACCCAAATGCGCCATTAAAGTGGATTTTAGGAAGGCCTATGACACAGTCGATTGGAATTTTCTGGAAGCGATACTATCGGCATTCGGCTTCCCGGTGATGTTCATCAAACTGATTATGGCATGTGTCAAAACGGCAAAGTTCTCGGTCTCCATTAATGGAGAACTCCACGGTTTCTTCCCGAGCGGTAGAGGTATTCGCCAAGGTGACCCTATTTCTCCGTTCCTTTTTAACCTGGTAATGGAAATTTTCTCCGGTTTACTCCTAAATCAAACTAGGAAGCCGGGGTTGAAATTTTATTGGAGATGCAAGGACATGCGCCTTTCCCACCTCTTCTTTGCCGATGATGTGCTCTTTTTCTCCGAGGCCAATGTTGCATCTATTGTCTTGCTTAAATCAGAGATTGATCAATTTTCCAGTTGGTCAGGCTTAAATCCCAACCAGGACAAAAGCGAAGTCTTCTTGTCAGGGGGTGATAGGAACTTGAAGACTTCGATTCTCTCTACATTCGACTTCCAAGAAGGGTCTCTACTAGTGCGCTACTTAAGCGTTCCTATAATCTCAGCAAGACTTAGAAAGCTCGATTGTGAGTCGTTAATCAACAAGATCACGGCTCGGGTCTAATCGTGGGCGCACCGCTTCCTTTCCTTTGCCGGGCGGCTCCAACTCATTAGGTCAGTCCTGCAAGCCATCCAAGTGTTTTGGGCGAATGTGTTCATGCTGCCCAGATATGTACTGTCCCGAATAGAAATGATTCTTAGGCAATTCCTATGGAAAGGCCCCAACCTTGGTATAGGCGGCACCAAAGTAGCATGGGAAAAAGTCTGCTCACCCAAGGATGAAGGTGGCCTTGGTATTCGGAAGCTTCTTGACTGCAATCGAACTTCTATGCTCAAGCATATATGGATCCTATTCACAGACAAGCAATCACTTTGGTGCCGGTGATTCACTCTATTTTTCTCAAAAAGAGGAATTTTTGGTGCGTGCCTAAACCGACATTTTATTCTTGGGCCTGGAAAAAAAATTTGGACCTCCATTCGAAATTCCAACACCTTTTCCACTGAAGGATTGGAAATGGTATCACTACTTCTTTCTGGTTCGATTCCTGGTGTCCCAGGGGGCCACTGTACAAGATTGTCTCCGATCGATCAATCTACGACTCAAGTATTCCCCGTCTCGCCACGGTCTTTGAAGCTTTAAATGGGTTTAATCTAGATGACCACACTTTGGATGAAGTTGCTACTCTTAATCAACCCGTGCCTCTCCTTCAGCCGGCTCAAACGGACCGTTTTATTTGGACAGAACACACCTCCGGTGAGTTCTCTTCTGATTCGGCATGGGAATGGATCAGAACAAAAAACGAGCTTGTCCCATGGCATTCCTTCATTTGGGACAGAGAGATGACCCCTCGGCATTCATTCCACCTTTGGCTCACCACCATAGGTCGCCTCCCAACTCAGGTTTTTCTTATAAGTTGCCACAGAATCCAGGAAGGACTTTGCCCTTTTTGCCGGAGCCGCCCTGACTCGATCGACCACCTGTTCTTCGGGTGTAGCGCTACGGCTTCCCTAATTATGTTCTGGGCGGCCCGATGCAACCTAGCATGGAGGAACCGCGAATGGAAGGAGAACCTCCTCTTTGCCTCAAGAAGTCTCCGAGGATCACAATTCCACAAGTTAGTGGGTCGGTTTGCTTTTGCTGCTCTTTGTCACTCAATTTGGAAGGAACGGAACCATATGCTTTTCTGGGACAAGGCTCTCTTCCTTCCGGCACTCAAGAAGCATCTTGAAAAGGTTGTGCGAGATAAAGCTTCATCTTTTCATAATGTCCAAGACACGGTTACTAACCGGCGTTTCCAACATTCTTGGGGCATTTCTACCGCAATCTTTTCTTAGGCGGGTTCGTTGTCTTTGTATCTTCTTCTGGCCCGTTGGCCCCTTGATCGGTGTAGTCTCAATGGGTCTCCCTTGTAGGGTGCTTGCCCGTTCTTTTTCTTTTTCGTGTGCCTTCCACCAATATCTCCTAACCGCTTGGCAAATTTGCCTTTTCAGTTTGGAGGTTTGTCTTGTAAGGTTCTCCATTTGTAATTGGGTTCTTGGTTGAATATATATACTTAACTTTACCAAAAAAAAAAAACTATTAAACTCTTTCTCATTGTCTTTTGTATTACATAAAGAGATGACCGGATGGAACAAAAAAAGACCGTAAATAAAGATTTATCAAAATAAAATCACAATTATATTTTCTTGTGAAAAAGTTAAAAGGCGAAATTTAATCAAGGGAAAAAAATCACAAAAAATCATAGACTATGCCTACTGTGACACATGTACCCCAAATTTGTACTTGTGTAATGCATTTACTCCAAATATTTTTATGACACCAAAAATCTCAAACTTATACGCGTGTTATACATTTACACCAAATTATTCTTTTGTGACACCAAAAACCCCGAATTTGTAGGCATGTGACACATTTGCTCAAAATTTTGAGGTAAATGTGTCACACATATATAAATTTAGGATTTTTGGTTTCACACGAAAAATTTTGGAATAAATATGTCACACTTGTACAAGTTTAGGGTAAATGTGTCACATAGGTACAAGTTTGAGGTATTTGTGTAAAAAAAAGTTTGAGGTAAATGTATCACAGTAAGTATAGTTTAGGATTTTATTATGGCTTTTTCCCTTTAGTCAAGTCAAACATTGCATAAAATAATAATAATAAGTAAAATGTCACTCAAACTCCATTCATGTAGATCAACAAAAAATAATATTATTCATGGAGGGTTTATGATAACGAATATCAAGGTGTCTATATATGCATAAATCATTCTTTTTAGTGTATTTATAGATACTCCTATACCTCTTGCACGTTCTGTGTAAAATCATCTCATTGGTAACTCTCTGATATAGTAAAGAGACACTCGATATTTTTTTAGACTAATAAAATAACAAATTCGGCACAGAAATGAGTCTATCAGGTTGGAGTGAGGAAGAATAGATACGTCGCTCTGAGTTATGATGATGAAGAGTCGAATTTTTAGTTTTCTTAATAGTTTGAATTTGACAAAAACCCATGATAAGAAAAAAAAAAAAAAAAGGGACAAAAACCCCAAATTATGCACATTCTGACACATTTATCCTGATATATATAGCATCAAAAACTCCATATTATACCCACTATGACACATTTACCCTAAAAAAAATTTGTGACATAAAAACCACAAACTTGTACCTATGTGATACATTTACTTTCCATCAAGGTTCCGTTAAATAACTTTTTAGCCAAAACAAGTCGTTTTTATTTCACATAAGCCACGCAGGCGGCATCTTAACGCTATTTGCTTTCTAGTATCAATGTAGGCAGATTTTTAATAGTTATCATTGACAGAACTTTGACGAACGATAAATGTGTCACACAGGTCCAAGTTTGGAATTTTTCGTCTCACAAAAAAAAAATTAAAGTAAATGCGTCACAATGGATATAGTATAGAGTTTTTTTTCTAGATTTCACCTATGAATAAATTGGAGGAAACTATGTAAGTAAGAAAATATTGTTTATCCCATGAAAAAAATAGTAGATTTAGGGGAAATTTTCAAATAAAGGTATGAAGTGCCCTCATTTTTCCAAATAAGGGCTTAAAGTGGACCTTGTTTCAATAAAGAACCTAAAATGCCATTTTTTTTACGAAAGAAAAATGTCATTCATATATGAAAATAATCCTCGAGAGATACATAGAAGGCTTTGAAGCCTTATAAATCCCAAATAACTATAGACCAAAGAAAAGCAAAAAAGCAAAAAAAGAAAACACAGTCTACAGCTAGAAGCACACTTTTATCCCTCAAGAATAGATCTGAGACTGTAACCATTCGACTACCAATCACCATAATCGCTGATGAGCAAACACCGAGATCTCCCACTTCATTTGGAATAGCTTGCAGTATGCGTCTAGGTTTAACGTTCTCATCATTGTCATCATGCAGAGATACAAACATCAAAATATTGAAAGAATACATATAAATACCTATAAGGAACTCTCAGCTCTATATCTAAATTTAACTCAGAAGAGCAAAACCCTCAAAATTTGACCTAAATATAAATCGAGAGAGGAGAGCAACATAATTTTAGAAAAATTGAAGAGCCATGTCACAAACATTCTCTTCGGTGGCTGCCGACTAGATGAATGGCTAAATTGATTACCACATTCATCCAAGATTAGTTGCAGAAATTTATTCACACACAAACTCTAAAAAAAGATCGAGTGAGAAAAGAAAGACAAAGAACTTCAAATAAGGAAGGAGAAAGGGGGGTGAGAGAGAGAGCAGGAGGGGGGGGGGGG
>BCNH02000002.1:7100674-7152542 GCA_001662345.2 Metrosideros polymorpha var. glaberrima
AAATATTATTATTTTTTTAGAAAATAACTTTTCAAAAAATATTTTTTTAAAAGATCATATTTTCCATGAAACGAACCAGCATTTGGTCCGGGAAATAGTCCAACACAACGAGGCAAATCTCCACAAAACCCTAGCAAAAGAACGGAGCATGCAGAGCAACCATTCTGTCGCGACAAAACCTGTGAAGAAGCTCAAATTCAAGAAAACGCGATGAGGACGCTGGACGAGAAGGAGACGACCCAGGTGTTCGAGAAGCTCTTCAAGTTCGCCGGCAACAACCTCAAGAACATCGTCGACAGCCCCTCTCACGAGGGGCCCGACCCGGACCCGGGCCGCTACTGCTTCCGCCTCTGCAAGAACCGGGTCTACTACGTCGGCGAGTCGCTGGTCAAGCGCGCCACCAACGTCGGCCGCGACAACCTGGCCTCCCTTGGCACCTGTGTCGGCAAGTTCACCAAGGGTGGGAGCTTCCACCTGACGATCCAGGCGCTGGGCATTCTGGCCGTGAACGCGAAACACAAAGTCTGGCTCAAGCCGACCTCGGAGATGTCGTTCCTCTATGGGAATCACGTGTTGAAAGGCGGGTTGGGGAGGATCACCGAGAACATAAACCCAGGTGATGTGTCGATTTCAGCTGAAAGATTCTGCGATTTCAAGTGTTGTTTGGTGAATGTAATGTTTCCCGCTTGAGTTGTTGTGGGATGCGTCTGGTTTTGGAATGTGAGAGCAATGCGAATCAGCGGGCGTAGGAACTTAGATGGAAAGGAATGTCATTGGGGTGGCGAAGTGAAGGAACTTCATCTGAAGTTTCATATGGTATTGTTATAAATTGAACTTAGGATTTTCACTTTGTGCCGATAGGGTATGTAGTCAATGTTTAAATTGGTGATGTACTGTGTCTTCCTGGTCTTTTTGATGGGGGTGAAGAAGTATCTAGATAGATTTCAAATTCAGCTTGAATCCCCTGTTTTTTGGGGTAAAGGCGGTAGGTTGAAGAGCCCGGTCAAGGCAACCCTATTGAAGGGAACATTTGCGACATAGAAGCCTAGGGAAATCTCATTCTTCGTTGAGGTGTCAATATGATCGATCCACTGCAATTTGCTGGTCAAATGTGGCGTTGATGGAGATGATGGAGGGAACTCCTACTCTGACTAATGTTGCTATCTCTAAATGGGATTATCAGTCATTGATCTCTTTTCTTTGTAAAAATCAAGGTTCTAGTCTGTTTAAATTGATTTAACTCTGTCTTTGAAATTAAGGTTCTAGTCTGTTTGAATTGATTTAACTCTGCCTTTCTTTTATCTGGAAATTAAGGTTCTAGTCTGTTTAAATTGATTTAACTGTTTTTCTGCTCTTGGTTTTGGTTTGTCAAATATATTGATTCTTAGACAAAAGGAGATAGATTTTTTGGTCTAGAGCAATGAAAACACAGGAGTTCAATCATATCACTTGATGTTGGAGATAAGAAGCTGTTTATTTTTACTAAAGAATGACTAATTGCAGCTTTGATGATGTTTTTGTTTCCGCTTGTATTTAGATTTCTCAGAACTTGATTACTTAGGGACAAGAGATTAGGCTGCGCAGACCAATACTCAAGAAGTCCCCAATTCAATTTATCTTCCCCGTCTTATACTTGTGTGGGGGAAAATGGTTCATTAATCGATTGAAAGAGATCTGATAATTGAAGACAAATGTTGTGACAGGTGATGGAGTGGTGGTTTTTTCAATGTCTGACGTGCCTTTGGGATTTGGGATTTCGCAAAGATCGACACAGGATTGTAGGAAGTTGGATCCGAACGGGCTTGTTGTGCTTCATCAGGCAGATATTGGAGAGTATTTGAGGATGGAGGATGAACTTTGAATGTGGCTTTGCTTATACTTTGGGTTGTTTTGCTCCTTTTGTTTGGATCTTTGTAAGAGCATTGTAATGGCATTGAATGACCATGATCTTGAGATATAAAAAAGTTGAATTATGCAGTAATTCATGTTTTCCCTTCCCAACCTTGGGGAATGGCTATTTGGTGGTTGTGCAGCTTGTTGATTACTCTGTATACTTAAAAGAATACTGTGGAATGACTTTAAGGTTTTAGAGACATTATTTTTTCATGGACATTGTTTAGGATGCTGAGATCTGCAAGTCTGGTAGATCTTTTTTATCATGTTGCCATGCCACGGAGTTAGCCAACTCCGGTTTTCAGCTTCTTAAGTTGAATTTCATATTTTTGGGCTGTTCAAACTTTTCAGCTCTTGGCAAACTGCTCGACAGAGCTCTTGCTTGTGCATGCTCAAGATGATACTTTTAAGGTTTGTACTTTAAAAAATATAACTCCACAGTTCTTCAAAGGAAAGTTCAGCAGTTTTAGGTTTACACCTCAGTGCAGTCCATGGTTGGTCTAAAAGTGGACATATTAAACTTGACTTGGCGGGTTTCGTTTAGTATGTTGTGCTTTACAAGTCGAGTCTTCGGCTTCTTTTGTTGATATGTTAAGAAAAGGTAACCTGCTCTGGTCAGACCAAGTGGTGCAGGTAAATTTACAATCATACAGCTACTGGCTCACTTTTATGATGTTTACTAATAAATATTTAGCATTTCCTATCTCCTTCTTTAACACTGACTCCTTATATCATCTTTGAAAAATTATGTACTTGTTTTAATTTATGCAGCCTACCAAAGGTCACATAACTATTGCAGGAGAGGATGTGCGAACATTCGATAAAAGTGAATGGGCCCATTTCCATCGTAAATCAAGTCTTTTTCTTCAATCTTTCATCTCAGATTTAGGATTGATGCACCATATGAGTCAATTGGGGGGATTTCTTAGCTACCCTCTTCAATTCATAGTCTCCATTGTGATTTAGTTATCATCTGCAGTGACTGCCATCTGACATTTAGAATCATCAATAAGAAATCAAGTTGGTGACCATTGACATTTAGAGCAGCATTTCTTCATCAGGTGTCCCTGGTGTTGTTCTACTTCAATGATACTAAATTATGTTGATGGATCTTCTCAGGGTTCTGTAAATGTCAGTTTTGTCTTGGCATGATTAGAAGTGACAAGTGAGAGACATTTGTGGGTATATGCTCATTGTCAGGTTGGACTGCTGTCTTTGCATATTATTACTGGATGTGAGTGGACTGAGCGTGCGTGCATTAAAAGCATTGAAAAGTTAATACAGCTTAGATTTAGTAAGGAATTTGAAATCTGGAAGTTCTTGTAGGATACAGATATGTCTCTCTGGGGATTGGTGCTGTAATTTTGGTAGGCGGGGTTTTTGCTTGTATTATGTGCTGTTCCATCGATTTTTATAAGATGTAGCCATTTATGTTAAACTTCTTTACACACTTTGCAGTACTTCCTGCACTTGATTTAGATAGATACTCCTGATCTACTCCCAAATAAGACAAAATAAATACTCATATGGTGCAGGAACCTGTTCTTTTTTCCATGTCTGTCGGAGAAAATATTGCTTATAGCCTTCCAGATGATAATGTTTCGAAGGACGATGTGATTAAGGCAGCCAAAGCGGCTAATGCTCACGAGTTCGTAATTTCTCTTCCACAGGTCTGTCCTACTCTTCCAAATGCATCCTCATGTCTTGCTTTCCTAGTCGACCACTCCTATATATTGTCTGCTAAATGCTTTTCTTGTTGAAAAGGTTATGACATGTCAGTAGGCGAGAGAGGAGGCCTTCTAAGTGAAGGCCAGAGGCACATAAAATAGAAAATTTGGTTGTGAATTTGTGTATCTGAATACCCATGTTGGATTGATTAATCGATGCATCAAGAGGGAAGGAGGGAGGGAGGGAGGAAGGGAGGAGGCAGGGAGAGACTCTCGCTTTTTTACCTGCAGAGAATTGCTATCTCCAGTGCAGTTAGTGAGTGCCTTTGTCCAGGATGCTCTAAACCATCTAATAAGGGGCGTACAACATTGGTGATTGCTCATTGATTTAGTACAGTTCAGAATACCCATCGAATTGCACTTTGTTCAGATGGGAGGATTGCAGAACTGGGGACTCCCTTTGAGTTATTGGCTAGGAAGGGTCAATATGCTGCCTTAGTTGGCACACAGAGGCTGGCTTTTGAATGACCCAGAGTTGCTTATAACGATGGATGTTTTACACATCGTTTGAAAGGTGCGTCAGTCGCAAGATGATACCTTTCTCGGCCATTTGGTGACTATCAAGTGTAAGTACCGCATGCAGCTCCATACATTACTTATGAGAAAGCAAAGTTGTGACAGTTCTCGCTTGAAGGAGAAATCGCACGAGAGGATCGGTATTTCTAGTCTGTTCATCACATGCTGCAATAGGTGATCGTGGACTGTTTTGGTGTCATTGTCACAACCTAAATTTTGGAAAAACTTAGGTTAATGGATTACTAAATTAATTAATAAATTAACTAACCTAATTCGAGTCCTCTCAAACTCTACCAAATCGCGACTTAAGTTTATGTTCTTAAACATGCAAAAATATTTAAATTGGAGCCACCATTAATCAGTTTCTTGATAAATCGATTAGATACCTAAATAAAATATTAGAGAGATAATGCTTTACGAACTAGAGATTTCTAAGTTTGGGGACTTGATTATGCTAAATATTATCTAATGTCCTTTCGGTACTATTTTCATCTCATGAAAAATGTTTAGCATGCAACTTGAATTACTTTTAGACTAAAATCCTAACATGTGAAAATGATCGTCCGGGTATGCAAACAATTAAAAATAACACCCAATAAATCAAATAAATAGATAAATAAATTGCAAAGTGAAGGTAAGAACGTACCTAGACGCCGCAACCTAATCCTTTATGCTTATCTAAAACGTAAGACTTAGACTTATGCAATTATTATTATTATTATTTTGGTTCACTTGTTTAATGAAAATGAAATAAAATGCAATTTTATACTAGAATGACATGCATAAATGACATGAGATTAAATAATCCTAAGATGTAAAATTACGTGAAGAATTAATTAAATTAACCTAACATGATACTATGCACTTAAACATGGTACTAACATGAACTTAGACGGGATTCTAAATGCATGTACCTAGACTAGATGATGTACCAAATACATGGCAAGCACGTGCGAATATTTTTAGTTTTTTTTTTTTTATGATTTTCGGAATAAAAAAATGCCTGAAATTTAAAATATCCTAAATGAAGATTATCTCTAATATTTAGGAATTAATTGAATTAGATTCCAAAAATATTTTAGAAAAATCTTATTCCTAATTCTAAATGTTTTAAGATGGGTTATTATCTAAAATGGATGCAATCTATCCTATATGCAATATTAATTAAAGATTAAACTATGCTATGAGATAACGTTCTAGAAATGTATCTTTCGAGATATGCATGATATGTGATAAGATGGGATTTCTAAAAAATCACATCTTGCTAAAAATGATGTTAAAGATAGACTTTCTAGAAAAATCTACCTTTCTAATTATTTCCCATTTAAAATTAATTTCGAATTTCCATTTTAATTGTTGGGAAAATTTGTCCAAAAATTAATTAAATTAATTTAAAAAGTAGCTTAAAATTGAAAGAACAAATCTATAATATCATAGATGGCCTTTCAATTTCCATGTTTACCGGGGAGTATCTCAATATTGAGAGATGTCTTCGATATCACATGTTGTCGATTTCTTAATTAAGGATAAAAAATCCTTAATTAATTTAAATTAATTTTAAGAATTTTTGAAAAAAAACAAAAAAAAATGAAGATATGCAAAATATTCTGAATATTACTTAAGATCAACATTGGAGATTGTATTTTCATATATCAAGCAAGATTATCCAAAAAGATATTTAGAATATTTGACACTTACTCTCTTTGAACTCACAATCCACAAGTTAGGGCCGGCCATCGAGACTTCTCCAATCACCCACAAACCACCAAGGGACCGCCGGAGCACCAAGGGACGCCGGAGCAGTGAAGGAACAGCGGTAGGTCACTAGGCTTCACTCGAACAATCCGTCGAACACTTGGCAGGTGGCTTCAGTTTTCAATCCTCTGCAGCTCCTCTTTGGCTGGGCTTTGATGGGAAAACACATGGGATGTCAAGGAATACTTCTGGTAGCCAAGGGTGGTCGGAGCAGCAACGGAGGAGTCAGAACAGAGGCGAAACTTGAACAGCCCCTGCTTTGAATCCAGAACAGGGCCTCCGGTGGGCTGTCTTCATGTACTTGGTTCGTCGCGATGAGGGCTCACCTTAACTTCAACTCTGATCAACTCGAAAGTACGTCACACAAGGTTCGTCTAGGCAAAATATCAGGGTCTGGTTGCATCGGGAAGTGCCCGGATCGAGGTTGCAAAGGTACCTCAAGAGTAACCCAAATCTAGAATTTATGGGCTTTTGAATTCGTGGGTGGCCAATGGGCACTCTTCTTCACCTCGGCTCTCCGCGATGGATGGCCATATGGACAAGATCTCTGGATGGCTCAAAACTACGTCACATGAGCTTCGATTGGATAGGTCACTGAAGGAACGATCGACTAAGGTGGCAGCACGGCAGCTGCGAAGATGGCTCGACAAGAGGGTCTCGCCGAGCTCGTTCTCTCACTCACAATTTTTTTAAGTATTCTAAGATTGAATTGTGTGCACCCCCTTGATTCAGAGCAATAATATGCTATATATAGACGAGTCCGATGGTTTTCTTAATTTTTTGAATATTTGCACTTTGGTCCTCAAACTTTTCTGTATTTGCAAATTGACCCCAACAGCCTTTTTCATTCCAATTCCACCCAACACGGTTCCGTCAACCTACAATATGGGCTAAGCTGAGCTTGGCCTTTTAACGGGCTCATTTTCCTTTTTCGAGCTTAATTTTAGCCTTTTCTAATTAATTAATGAATTTTTAATTATTAGAAGGCTTTTTCCCAAATTTTAATTAAAGCGGGCTGAATTAAGCTCAAATTAGGTCCTAAACCTCCTAAAACTTGGCAGCCCTCTCCCCATGATGTGGCCCAAATTTGTAATCTGTTTTGGCTTGGTCAGCATGTCCAATTTCAGTCCGATTTAGCCACTCGATCCAATTAAATGCAAACGAATGAAAACCTAATATGCTAAAAAATAATTATAAACTTATATGAAAACTAAATGAAATTAATTTAAATATTTTTTTTAGGGGACAGGTCAATCCCTAATTTTTATGCAAATTAATTACTGAAATAAATTCTAAATTAATCCTAAAATTGGGTCAAAATTTAAGTGTCAACAGCTACCCTTCTTTGAGTGGGAGCTTGTAGAAGTTTCATTCAAAGACAAAATTGATGCCTAAATTTTAACCACACAATGCTATGCATGTTATTTTTTGTTGAGATTGTCAGTCCCATTTTTTATGCAATATATCATGATAAATGCAATGTGTATGTAGACAATAAGTAACATACAGTAAGGCTTCCTATTTCCAGCGGAGTGGTAAAAGAGACTTAGTATACGAATCGTGTATAAAGCATTCAGATTTCTACTTATAAATGCTTTGTGATGCTGATAATTTCTTTGAGTCCCAAACTGAAAAGGTAGGGTTTTTAAGGTACGGGTTATCTATTTGTTACCCAAGGTTTTCCCCCAGATACGAATCAACGCAAGATATTTGAAAAACTTTTGGAGGACAATTTAAGTCAATTAAGTGTCTAATATAAGAGTCGTGCTACCTAAGCCAATTGGGTGAACACAAAAAGGATGTGTCACTCAAGCCGATTTGGTAAACATGAAATGGAATGTGACACCTAAACCAATTAGGTGAACATCAAATTTAATGTGACACTTAAATCGATTAGGTGAACACAAAAGGATGTGTCACCTAAGTTGATTGGGTGAATAAGAAACGGAACGTGACAGCTAAGCTGATTAGGTGAACACAAAATTGAATGTGACATCTAAGCCAATTAGATGAACACAAAGATGAAAATATAAAGTAATATTGAGAGACAATTAGGGAACATACCTGAGTTCTCTATAGGTAAACTTGAAGAAATCGTACCCTTGAACTTCTACCAACAACTTTGGAGGACAACTTAAGCCAATTAAGTGTCCAATATAGGAGTCGTGCTATTTAAGCCGATTAGGTGAACACAAAAAGGATGTTCTATCCAAGCCGATTGAGTGAATACAAAATTGCACGTGCCACCTAAGCCAATTGGGTAAACATTAAATGGATATGCCACCCAAGCCGATAGGATAAACATAAAACAAGAATGTGTCTCCCAAGTTGATTAGGCGAACACAAAATTGAATGTGACACCTAAGCCAATTAGGTGAACACAAAATTAAATGTGCTTTCCAAGCCGATTAGGCGAACACAAAGATGAATGTGACACCTAAGCCGATTAGGTTAACACAAAATTGAATGTGCTTCCCAAGCCAATTGGGCAAACACAAAAAAGGAATGTGACACATAAGCTGATTAGGTGAACACAAAATTGAATGTGCCTCCCAAGCAAATTAGGCAAACACAAAGAAAAGAATGTGACACCTAAGCCAATTAGGTGAACATAAAATTGAATGTAAAGTAAGATTTCAAGGGACAATTAGAGAACATACTCGAATTCTTTACAGTTAGACTTGAAGAAATTGTACTCTTGAATTGTCGCCAACAGTCGGGCTAATTGAATTGTACCTGCTGTCGCGACCTAAAATTTCCCGCCCGTGGGAAAGGAGATTAGGTTTAGGGGCATCGCCTAAAAAGAACGGGTCGATTTAGGCACGAGATCTCCCAAGCCCATACCCCGTGTGATGTTGGATTTCATTTTTTTAGATTCTTTAATAACTTATGTATTCATGGAGTCGCCACTAACTACTTTGGGGTGGGTGGGTTAGAAACTCAATTGAGATGAGGGAAGATCACCTCAATCATACGGAACCAGAAATTCTAAGCTCATGGACTTGCTTACTCTAATATTGCTATTAACGCCCTTTCAGTACCTAATTGGTCAATTGATTTTCTAAGTGATCACACAATCTTGGCATTTTTTAGTCCTAAGGTTGGGGCCATTTATAGGTGAGTATGTAACATGTTTTTGCGATTTTCATTTAAAAATCTAAATTTGTCATGCCCCGGCCCTTGAGCGCGTGATGATCCCTATCAATTCTCTTGGGTTATTTGAATGTGACGTCTCAAGACGCGTCGTCGACCCGTTCATTTTATCTTTTGATTAACGCATGCAGAAACGATAAATATTTACCCAAACAGTCATGACAATAGGGATAGCAGAAAAAATAGCAGAACAAACATCAATAGCAAAACTCACACTTTATTTATGTACTTGTTAACTCTCGAAAGTTATATGTATAAGCCCTCGCTATGGGCTACTTCCTATGAAGACTATAAAAAAGATACCGGGGTCGGGGTTCACTTATCTTTGCTATTATGAGGTTACGCCAAAAAGTCAGTCCTCCAAGCCCGACCTAGAGGTAGTACTCAGGATTGCTCTCTACATCCGGGTTGGACTCCGGATCTTCAACAGTGCCGTCAGGAACCTCGACGTCCATAGGATCCCAAATTTCTTCGCCCAGACCTCTACCTTTGCCTGGTCCATCAAAACCCCTCAAAAGATCCAAGATGGTATCATCGTGGTGAAGGTCATAACTGTAGTCTGCACCAGGGACCAGATACGGCGTTATCACAAGGTTCTGGTCCATAGGAAGCCCAAACCGCACAATTCTCATATTCATATTACAGGTCTGAAAATGGGTTAACAACAACGAGTGAGATAAAATCTCCATAAGTTAACAACCTAAGCCTCATGTAGGATGCCGATTCGTCTAGAGCATACCCTACACATGTAGCTTAATATTGATAATAGATTAATAGCAAATAATTCTTGCTCTACTTGATCTATAACAGGTTATGGCAACTCTACTCATTCAACAAATAAACCATAAGCATTCTTACCTCGCCTTGGCACATACCCTGCATAATATTAGTTATAGCATTCTATAAATAATGCAATTAGACAAGGCACACAATCAGAACACCTATCACCATTTCTCATGCGCAATGCATCCAAGCGTGTTCCAATTTTATGCCTAGTTATTATGCCCACTCTCGGGCACGACCAACCTGAAGGTTGGTGGTTCTCGACCTCTCTAGGCCATGGCACAACCTGACAGTTGGCAATCTTCCGGCATGACTGAGCATCGTCCCACCCCATTGGGCACGACAACGTCTCCTCCTAATCGATCGTGGTGCGGCCCCACCCCGACCTCCCCCGCAAGCAAACGGCATTCCATAAAGAAGAATCGATCCAACCTCTATCATAATCTGTCATTCGAACCCCCATCGGGCGTCTGATAATATCATCGATAAAATTGGGCATTATCCTCAATCACCATTGATGGTTCGTACATTTTGTGATCAGAGGAGCACACATGCATATAATTCTCATTTTTTTTTAGCCAATGCACCCATGCTATGTGCTCATGCCATGATTCGTGCTCATACGTCAAACTTATTGCCATTTTCACACGTAAAAATGTAATAAATAAATCACACATTGTCACACAGACATGCTTATCTCATCAAACTTTACGTGCTTCATTTTTCAAGCCTCCTAGAGTATTCCAACAACTAAAACTTAGTATCTAAACACAACACCACACCAATCATCTTTTATATGTTAAAAATTACATTATTTTCAACTAAGAAATAATAGTTCATAAAACAATTACCTTTCTAAGGCAATCCTCACCTTAAATCATACCAAAGCATATATAGAAATATCACACATCACAAGCACAAAGCATATTAATTAATAACTTATCAATTAAACCTCGATAACTTATCGCCTATTTGACAATAATTATCGTCCATTTTCTGATAGTTTATCACTTAATCCTTGATAGCTTATTACCCCTTTAATGATAGCTTATCACTCAAAAGCCGATAGCTTATCACTTACTTACTGATAGCTTATCATTCCTTTGATGATAGTTTATCATTTTTCCTTGATAATCTATCACTCTCACTTATCATTTCATAATAACTTATTACATAAACCAACCATAGTTAACTAATCAAACCATAGTTAACTAATCCAACCATAGTTAACTCTAAACTTTACTTAATCTAACCCTAAGCGTAATTAACAACCTAACCAAGGATTAGGAAATTAATTCACGGGTTTAATAGTGGCGGCGACTATGGCGATGAATAGTGATATGGGACGACAACACGGCGGCACGATAGCGCGAGTAGCTTGGTACGGACGCAGCTTGGATGGCGGCGATGGGTGGCTCAACTCGACTCGGCGAACGATGGTGATGGACGGCTCAATGGCGACGACACGATGCGGCCACACGGCAGCAAGGACGCGACTCAAGCTCGGCACGGTAATGAACGGCGGGGGCAAAGTGAATGGTGGTGGTGAAAGAGAGGAAATGTGAAGAAAAGGAGAGAGAGGAAGAGAGAGAGGAGAGGGCGTGAGAGAGAGAGAGAGAGAGAGAGAGAGAGAGAGAGAGAGAGAGAGAGAGAGGGAGGGCAAGAGAGAGTGAGAGCAATGGCTGATCTTTCAAGGCTCGTCTTCTCTTTTAAGATTACATTATTGCAACTCATTAATGCAACTTCAAATTTTATCCATTCCTACTCTTGAAATTCAAGACAACTTAAGGCAAATAATTGAGGAAAGAAGAAGAAAGAGAGAAAGAGAGAGGGGAGGGTATGGGCAGCCACACTTGGGGACAAAGGAAAAGAAGACTTCTTTGTCCAACTTTAAGAAGCTTGTCTCATATCCATTAATTTGCCTTTTAAAGTCCAAGTTTTTCTAGAATTGGTACAATGGTAATTTTCATCCTTGGCACTATTCACGTGGGCTTGGGCTTGAATTTAAAGGGATTAATATCCAATGCGCTCTTTATTTGGACCAAAAATGGGCTTTCAAGGACAAAATAGTAATTTCCTCTTATAAGGTTCTTAATTTTTGGCTTACCGTCACTTATCCGAAAATTTAGAGTTTACCAATAAACTTTGATATCTTGATTTCGTAACGTCCAATACTCTTAATCGGATTAGAATTCATGGTTAAAATCCATCGAATTTAATTTTAGTACATCGGTCAAAATTTAGGGATATCACAAAATTAGTTCTAACTCTAGTAAAGAATAAAAACCAGACAAACAATTAAAAGCATAATGTAAAATAAACATTCAAGTTAATAAAAACGAATTATTCAAGGTACGATAAGAAAAACCCACAAATTGTCCGGCAATTATACATGGCCTTGTTATAAGCCTCGAGACATGAATCCCTCATAAGCTTGATATGAATGCATATATGAAACCTAAAAATTGAAAAGAATCTAAGCGAACATGCATTTTTATGACAAATCAAGTTCAAGAAACTTAGGTTTGATAGCCCAACAAACTTAATCCAATCAAGGCAAACCAGGTATCATATGTAGGGTTAAAGTAGGAAGTTCAAAAATCCAAAAATAAATTTTGGCCAATTTAGTCTTAATATACATGTGATTTTGGCAAAACAGACCCGAAGGTAATAAAAAACAAACGAGACCGGTTCTGGCTTGGAACTTTAATGGCTTCTAAAAAAATAGAAAAAGAGTTCTTCATCTTTGTGAAAATTTACAATTTTACCCCAAAGGTCAGAAAAGATCCAGTTTTGAAACCGGGGATTTTAACGATTTTAATTCAATAGAAAAAAATGCCAAAAATCATGAAATTTCAATCACATGGATCAACCTGTTTTGAGAAAATTTTGTGGTTTGAGTTTTTGCAAAAGGCCCCATCTGGTCTGTGAAAATTACCTGATTTTCTAACAGATCAAATTTTATCAGTTTTGGAATCCAGTCTGCACACTGTTTGTGTTTTGCAAAATCGACCCACCAAACTTAATACTCAAGATCTCAAACTTCATAGACCACTAAATAAGATCCCAATGAACAACTTTCATGCTTTGGGTTCTTACAAAAAAGGGTTGCAACTATGTCATTTTGTATTTTGAGACAAAAAAAAGTTTTAGTTCCTGAAACTAGAAAAATCAACAGGGGTGTCATCGGTTTGACTATCGGTTTAGCCAACCTAGAGATCATATTTGACCATGAAACTTTTTCACAAAATAGATCTAGATGTGTTCTTCAATGTTGATGAAGACCCCTTTTTCCAGATTATGTGCGCAAAAAATCACAAAATATAGAAAACACACGAAAGTCAGTAAGGAAATGGCAAGAAACAACAAAGAATAGAGTTTTTTTTTGTTTTTTTAGATTATGTGACCAACTTTTCAAGGACTTTTCATATAGTGAACGATACTCAAATGAGGCATGCAACCACTCAAATCGAAGCTTAAGACATTGACATTGATTCTCTAGTTGAACATTTCATCAACGAAAGTCATTTTTTGAGTCATATCATGCATCGAAGCGCTAGTTCATGAAACTCGGGTTTTGTGGAACATCCAAAACATGCGTCAATCAATGCATGGCATAAGGCGAGCAAAACAACCATCACATAGACTTATCCTAAACATGTCAATGTAAGGTTAGACATATTTAAATATTTCGTACATTCACATTCAAGGGTGAAACATTATACCTTTTCTTGGATAACTTCAAAGCTAAAATGAGCTTGTTTTGGCCTCCCGTCTAGCTCGGAAAAAGGCCAAGGTGAGCTCACAACACGAACACCAGTCAGAGATGAAGTGATTCTAGGAGCTATAGTGTGCCGTTGGGGCTAAAACCACTGCCAAAATGTCGACAAGAGGTAGACGAAACTTTTGGCATTGGAACGGAGGCCAACGGAGCTTGGACGTGGCCGAAATGGCCGCCGACATGCGGCGGACTGGTCACCGGCATGGAGCACAATGATTCACTGAAGAAGAAAATCGATCGGAAAAGTCATTGGCTGGCGGTTCCCTAGGGTGCCTTATGGAACGACCGGCAAGGGGAATGTATGGTGGTTGTTGTGGTGGTGGAAATTCATCAAATGGTGGCCGAAATGGCCTCGGAAAGTTTGGTCGTCGGATGAAGAGAAACCAGAGTCTGTTTTTCTCTCTTTTTCCCCCCTCCCCTTTTGTAAGAAGACTTGAAATGTATGTATTGGGGAGGGGGGGAGCTCAAAATTTCTGAAGATGGGAGATCCAAGCCTCTTCCAAACCTTGTCCTTTCTAATTTATCTCTTTTTTGTTTATTTTTTTCTAATCATTTCTCTTCTTTTTTCCTTCCCTTTTTTTTTTTATCATTATTTCTCTTTTTCCCTTTCCAATTTTTCTCATCATTTCCTTTCTCTTCAGCCAATGGGCTCATGTGATCAAGGTTTGTCTCTTATGGGGTATTTTGGTCACTCTACACTTGGGTAAGGGCAAATTACCATACTAGCCTTTCGTTTGAATGGCCAAGCTTGTCTCTTGTGAGGCATTTTGGTCAATCCACACTTGGGTAAAGGCAAATTACCATACTAGCATTTCGTTTGAATGGCCTTGCTTGTCTCTTATGGGGCATTTTTGTCAATTCATGTATGAGGGCAATTTGGTCATTTTGCACTCAGGGGCAATTTGGTAATTTCGTACTAAGGAGGAGGAAGTGGGCCTGCCCTTGGCCAACTTGTGCCTTGGGTTGTCATGGGCTTGGGTTGCCAATTGGGCCAGCTCAAGTCGATTTGGGTCGGGCTGGACTGATTCGCCTTTTCGACCTGTTTTTATTCCTCGCTTATCAAATTCACCAATTTTGCGCAATGCTATTCGATCATGCTAGATCGAAAGCTTTCTAATTCAAACAGCTTGATTAAACAAGTAATGGCCCACAAATCAAATGTCATAAAAAGAACGACTCTGAAAATGATTAAAAAGGAAATAAATACTTTTTGGCCAATTAAGGGTCGGCGTACCTATATTAAGAAAAGCCAATGCTGAACTTTGAAATTTTAATGATGCATTGAAATTTTTTTTTTTTATGATTTTGATTGATTTTTTAAAAATAAAATAAATAATTGGCTAAAAATTCAAGTGTCAACATATGCCCCTCTTTGAGAGGGAGCTCGAAAAGGTTTTTCTCAAAGACAAAATGATACCTGAATTTTTGGTCGATATGACTTGAAAAAGAAGTGTAAGAAAACAAAAGGAAAAATGACATTTGATCGAGGACGTACTTTTGAAGCTTGCCTCTTGCCATCGGGATATTCATTACATATTTCCTCCTCCATTCTCCTCTGCTTTTCCTTTTTTTTTTAAAGTAAGGTTACTTACCTCGTTGGTGGGGAGAAGGCTTGGTTCAAGAAGGCTTTCCCTTTTGTTGGTGAAAGAACTCTGTGGTGCCATCTGCTCACCTGCACGGAAAAAGAATACACTTTGGATATCGTTTGGCCCGTTGTGCATTAGTTTAGAAGTCATCCATATAACACACCGCAATCACTCGGAGGGTGACATGTTCCTGAGCTACAAGCATGCGTGCATACAAAGGACTATTGGTCTCACCATCATTTTGAAATGCGACGTCAAACTCACTTGGAGGGTGATGTGCTCCAAAGCTACAAGCATATGCACGCACCAAAAAGACTATTGGTCTCACCACCATTTTGACATGCAACATCATACTCACTTGGAGGGTGGAAACTCCTTAGCTACAAGCATATGCACATATCAAAAGGCCATTTTAACATTCACCATTTTCGAGAGAAGTCGGTTTGAACAACCATGCGATCACTTGGAGGGTGATAGGCTTCTAAGCTACAACTTGCATGCATTCAAAAGGATTATCGGGCATCACCATATCCAAAGCTATGAGACACAACCGTATGGCTACGTACCTGTAATGCGTTTTGAGATACCAATTTGGAAATATGCCTAGGGATTAAAACCCTGTGGGCGGCAAAGGGGATAACACTCTAAAGGAATGCCTACGGATTAAGACCATGTGAACTGCAAAGGGGATAACACCCTAAAGGAATGCCCAGGGATTAAGACCCTGTGGACGACAAAAGGAATAACACCTTATCAACGAAGAGAGTTCCAAGACAACTTTTGCACATCTGAGTTACTTTCCCAGGTTTCGAACCCAGGGTGTATTAGATCAATGTTCACTCCCGAATACCACTCAGCCAAGGCACGAGTAGTGGGAGTTGTGTGTCGGCTTTTTTATTTAAAGAAGTCGGCGCACAGCTAATGTGACGCCTCACGATCTCCGATGCATCTCCACATTTAATGAAATGCTCATTTTATTTTGCCAAAATCATTTATTAAAAGTGTCTTCCATAAGGTTCTTGGTGCATGATGCATGGACCAACGCTTGCACCGTGGTGACAAGGCAATCCTGCAAAGCAACAAAAAGAGACCAATGTTAATAAATGGTTCTTTAAGACTGGAAAATGGGAATGATACAGTGTTACCCTTGTGTTGGTATTCTTCGGATGTCAATGCTTCCGAACAACTCCTTGCTTGAGCTCATGTTGCCAAAACCTTGGCCGTTCTTGAGGGTCGACAAACCCTTTCAAAAATGTAAACATTTCCCTACTAGAGAAGGGAATGAATCATGTTAGAATGATATCAACAGGGAAAAATCAGGATCAAAATAGAGTTATCCTTGAACATGCTCCTTGGATATCGACGTTTCCTATCACAAAGAGACTGAAATCAAGTCAGAGATGAGATCCGGGAGGAAAAACTGGAATCGATACAGAGTCACCCTTCATTTAAATTTGTTTTCTGGGTGCTTGACATTTCTATTGTCCGAAGTAGTGCCTCCAGTTTCAGTGCATGAAAGGGACGGTGTTTAGGGCGTTTCTTTTCCATTCTTCATCCAAGTATCACCCATTCAATACTGTAGATATCCTGCTTTGGCGCGGCATTCCCTTTGCGGGTCCGACGATTTTTCCTTCATGCAAAAATGATAAGAGATGCAAAATTTTTTATTATTGATATATTCACTTTTATACAATTTGGCAAGTTTGTTGCCGTTCTTGGGGCTCGAACCCGGGTCGCTCGAACCAATGCCACTCTCCTTTGTCGCCAGACCGAGGCGCCGGTGGCATCCAAGGGGGCCTTCCTTTTTTATTTAACTGAACTGGTGCAGGAATGCTGCGACCCATTGGACGATTCCATTTTACCATGTTTTCTTGACTATATGCGCTGGATTTGCAGCTTCTTTTCCTGTAAACTGTAAAATGAACAACGTGCAAGTGATGTGGATGAAATGCATTATATACAAATGTCCTAAAGTGACTTGGATTTTGATATAATTGCCTTGATTGTCTTTAAATTTCATTCATGGATAATACTTCTTAATAACATCAGCATTTATAGGTTTTGGCAACTCTCGGCCGTCCATTTCTATAAGAATCAAAGCCTTACTAGGTAGAACTTTCTTGACAACATAAGGGCCTTCGTAATTCGGTGCGAATTGCCCACAAGGGTCCTGAACGGCAGATGAAACCATTTTCAAAACTAGGTCATTAACCTCAAAACTCCTTAGACGAACTTTGCAATTGAATGATTTGGCCACTCTCATTTGGTAACTTTCACTATAGCATAAGGCTTTCAGCCTCTTTTCTTCGATCAAATTCAATTGCTCAAACCTTTGTTGAATCCACTCGGCTTCGAAAAGCCTAACTTGTGAGAGGACCCTCAGCGAATTTCTACATCCACTGGTAATACTGCTTCCATTCCATAAACCAAAGAGAAAGGCGTTGCCCCAGTCGAAGTACAAATTGACATTCGATATACCATCAATGCATACGGTAATCGCTCGTGCCAATCTCTATAATTTTCGACTGTCTTAGACAAGATTTTCTTGATATTCTTATTTGCCGCCTCCACAGCCCCGTTCATTTGAGGCCGATATGGAGAAGAATTCAGGTGATGAATTTGAAATTCTATCAGGAGTCCATCCACTACCTTGTTGTTCAGATTTGACCCGTTATCAGTAATGATTGCCTTGGGAACTCCGTATCGGGCGATAATGTCACGACGGATGAATTTGGCTATATTCTTTGCAATAACATTGGCGTACGAATTGGCCTTGATCCATTTTGTGAAGTAATCGATGGCCACAAGAATAAACCGATGTCCATTTGGTGTTTTTGGATTGATTGGTCCAATTATGTCGATCCCCCACATAGAGAAGGGCCATGCCTTGGACATTTGATGCAAATCATTCGGCGGGGCGTTGATTTTGTCACCGTATACTTGGCATTTATGGCAATACCGAACATACCGGATTCAATCGGATTCCATGGTCATCCAATAATAACCCATCCTCATTATCTTTCTTGGGGTGGCCATTCATGTGTGGGCCACATTCTCCCTTATGTGTCTCTCTCATAAGTTGATTAGCTTCCTTAGCGTCCACGCATTTTAACAACATCGAGTCAAATGATCTATTGTATAACATGTCACTGCTGATAAAAAAACCTTGATGCCATCTTCATCAAATATTTCATGTTGGCGGCTTCGCTTCCCTTAGGAAATTCGCCTTTCTAAAGATAATTTTTAATATCGTAAAACCATGGCTTGCCGTCAGGTTCCTCTTCAATCATCATGCAATAGGCTGGACGCTTAAGGATTTCGACTTTCATGGGGTCGATGTCCATTCCATCCATAACTTGCAACATTGAGGATAGTGTCACCAAAGCATCGACGAATTGATTATGCGATCTTGGCAAATAATCAAAAGATATTTCTTCAAACTCCTTTGTCAACTCCTCAAGGAATTCATGATATGAAATCAGTTTTGGGTCTCGAGTTTGCCATTTACCTTTGGTTTGAAGGATGATAAGCATAGAATCCCTATGAATTTGTAACCTTTGAATCTTCATTTTGACGGCATATTGTAAACCGATGATGCGAGCTTTGTATTCCGCAATATTGTTGGTGTATGGAAATACCAGCTTTGCCGCCACTGGATAATGCTAACCATCTGGGAAAATGAGAACTGCTCCAGTGCTTGAATCAGATAGGTTAACCGCACCATCAAATAACATCGTCCATTTGTCATTTGAGACAAAGAGTATGTGCTCATCTAATTGATTAGCTTCGTCATGGCTTTCCTTATCATTAGGGTTTTTTGCTAGCATATCGGCTATAGCTCGGCCTTTAATGGTTTTTTGTGCCATGTTTTGCACGTCAAATCCAGAAATAAGAACCTGCCACTTAGCTAACTTCCTAATCAAAGCGAGTTTCTCCATGAGGTACTTGACGGGATCATTTTCCGTCACTAGTAGAATTTGATGATGAAGGGTATATTGCTGCAATCGGCGTAGCACCCAAACCGAGGCCACGTACGTCTTTTCAATCTCCGAATAATTCATCTCAGACACCGTGAATTTTTGCTAAGATAGTATATCGCGCGTTCCTTTCCGTCACTAGGCTCTTTTTGGGCGAGCATGGCCCCCAACGACTCATTGTGGACGGTTAAGTACAATATCAAAGGGATCCCCGCAACCTATGGGACAAGAATGGGTGGCTGTGTCAAGTACCACTTAATCTCTTTGAAAGCATTTTGACATTCATCGTTCCACTCAACCTTGGCGTTTTTCTTCAAAAGCTTGAAGAGAGGCTTTGCCATTTTGGATAATTGGGAAATAAATCTTGCCACGTAGTTCAATCTTCCTAAGATCACATATAGCTTTGACCTTTGAGGGATCGATTTCAATTCTCGGGCTGCTAACTACAAATCCGAACAGCTTCCCAAACTTTGCCCCAAATACGCATTTTGCGGGCTTAAGTCTCAAGTTGTATTTTCGAAAATGATCAAATAGTTTCCTCAAGACTTGAACATAATCTTCCCCTCGTTTTGACTTAGCAATCATATCGTCCACGTATATTTCAATCTCTTTATGCATCATGTCATGGAATAGAGCGACCATAGCCCTTTGATATGTTGCCCTGGCATTTTTTAACCCAAAAGGCATCACCTTGCAGCAAAACGTCCCCCACGGGGTGATAAATGACGTTTTATTTTTGTCTTCCTCTTTCATTCGGATTTGATTGTACTCGGAAAATCCGTCCATAAAGGAGAATAGATCGTAGCTTGCTGTGCTATCAACTAAAATGTCAATGTGTGGCAACGAGAAATCATCCTTCGGACTTGCTTGATTCAAGTCACAGTAATCCATGCAAACTCTGACCCATTCGTCCTTTTTCATCACAAGAACGATGTTTGTGATCCAATCAGCATAATGAGTTGCTTTAGTGAAGCTGACATTCAGAAGCTTCATGACTTCTTTCTTAATTTTATCTAATAATCCAGGTTTCATTCTTCTAAGCTTTTGTTTCTTAGGCGAAATATTCGGGTCGAGCGGCAACGTATGTTCCACGATTTCAGGGTCTAGACCCGACATATCGGCGTAAGACCAAGCAAATAAGTCTTGGTATTCTTTTAACAACCCGATCATTCTTTCGGCTTCAGAATGGGAGAGATTCCCCTTGATTTTTGTTTCTTTGACGTTCTGATTGTCACCCAGATTAACAATAAATGTTTCTTCTGCAGTTAATGGCTTCGATTCTTTATGACAATTCCAATCACGCTCAACATCCTTGTGATCACCCTCATTAGAGGAGTATTTGTCTTGCAAGTCGGAGTCACAAATGCAACTATTGTGGGTATGCGATATGTCATGCCTGAGATGCGATAGAAATGTTCAGCATGTATTCATGTGATTAACATGATGCATGCTAGGTTTTTTCTCAAAATATTTTTGAAACAATTACTAAAGAAACAGTTTCCAAGACTTGCCCTCATATCCTTGGGTGCTCCCATAAGAGCTGTAGTAAACTAGGAAGCATGTGGAAGTTCATGTCTCAAGATATGTATCCGTTTTCATCATAGACTTGGTTTGGAGCACCTCCACATGTCCTTAATAAAACATGCATGAGCATTTTATTGAATTGAGAAAGGATAAGGCCGTTTGTAGCGAGACTTCCTTGGACCAATGGCTCAAAATCCAATAGTCATAGAGTTCTTAAAAGAAAGAAACAAACAATTCCCACACATGGGAAAGTATTTAAACGATACTAAAGAAAGATAAAGGGCGTCGCTACTCAAAGGTGCTGAGATGATCCTCGGCGGGCTCGTCTTCTATGAGAATAACGTTCCCACTTCCATTGTCAAACAGTTCGAGAAAAATCTCGATGTCCATGTCTTCGCCTTGAGGCATCTCAGAGGGCTTGGTGAATATCTCCTTGAGCGTGCGGTCGAGCAAGCCCCTACGTCCTCCTTTGCTGCCAAGACGGCCTCCACGAAAACCCCAACTTACGTGGTTCCCTCGGCTTCCTCGAGCGCTTTGACTCTCATTGTCTTGCTCGGCTCACTCTTCAACATATTCTAGTCCCCTTCCTTTATGGCCTTTGAAAGCTTCGATAGGAGTGTGGATTCCTTGGCCATATTTCCCTAAACCTTCCCCAGGAACAAATCCGTGTTCCAGCAAGACCTTTCTAGACATGACAGAGGGTTTCGAGATATCAGGGGTTCTTGTGATTGTTCCAATGGGTACATGCACCATAGAAACTAACTCAGATGAGTGATAGCTCGGCTCCTTTTTTATCTCGAGCTCTATGAATGAAATTGCGGTGTTATGAAAGACTTTGAAGTCCGTCTCACTATGAATGGTGACGAGCTTTCCATCCACTACGAACTTCACTTTCTAGTGTAAACTAGACAAGACAGTACCGGCAGTATGAATCCATGGCCTCCTTAGGAGGAAGTTAAAGGCACTCGATATGTCAAGGACTTGAAATAGCACGATAAACGTCGCAGGACCGATAAATAAATCTAACTCAATTTCTCCGATCGTGTCTCTCCTAATTCCTTCAAAGGCACAAACAGTCGACTTGGCGGTTTGAAGTTTCCCTTCATTGATTCTTAGATTGCGGAGTGTTGCTAATGGGCAAATATTAAGGGCGGATCCATTGTCAATTAGGACCCTTGCTACTATCTTGTCTTGGCACTTCATAGAGATATACAAAGCTTTGTTATGAACCCGTCCTTCGTCAGGCAAGTCCTCATCGAAAAAGAAAATTTGATCCTTAAGAAAGATCGACCCTACAAAACCTTCCAATTGCTCACCATTAATTGTCTTGGGCTCATGAACTTCATTAAGGATCTTCAACAGTGCGTCCTTGTGCTTATTCAAGGATTTGAGTAAATCCAATAAGGATATCTAGGCAGGCATCTCCCTCAGCTAATTTACAACTTGATACTCACTAGTCTTTATAATAGATAAGAGTTGTTTGGCTTCCTCTTCAGTCACGGCCCTCTTTTTTACTCCCACATTAGGTTGGTAACATCGTCCGGATCAAGTCACGGCATCAACACTGCTCGATCCATAGTCCCATGGCACGGCTTTAGTATTATAGCACATTTCCACTTCATCCCTAGGAGGGGACAATTCTATAACGATAGGGTCAGCTTGTCTTTTGGGATTTCAATAGACTCAAAGTCTTCAGTTAA
Source organism: Metrosideros polymorpha var. glaberrima (assembly GCA_001662345.2). NCBI lineage: Eukaryota > Viridiplantae > Streptophyta > Magnoliopsida > Myrtales > Myrtaceae > Metrosideros > Metrosideros polymorpha. Next base: position 7,123,070 of record BCNH02000002.1, read on the forward strand.
TAGGTCGATGATTATAGGCTCCACTCCGCTTGCTTTGGCTTCATAAAAGTCATCATCTTCGATTAAGTCCAACACTACAAGGGCCATCATGGCCACAATCTCATCGCCATGCTCAAGGAAATCACCTAGACCTCATAGTCTTCTTTGGTAAGGTAATCAATGTTACTTACAGTCGGACAGTCCTTCTTGGTAGGAGGAAGGTCATCCATATCACCTCATCTGTCGGGGACGATGTCTTTAAGATCCACAAATGTGCTTGGAGAGGGTGAATATTTAACAAAGGAAGTCGTATTTCTCACTCGGCTGCCCCAAGGTGTCTACTACTTCTCCATCTCTATGAGCTAACTCAAGGAATTCATGATCCCAACGATTTATCCAGTCATTCGGCTCAAGTTCAATATCCAGCTCACTGCCCTCCCTTGCGAGCGAAAGCTCATTCTCAAATTCGTCCTCCTTCTTGGGTGGAAATCCAACAACAACGACTGGTATGTCATCATCAAACAGCTCAACAATCTCAATTTCTCAAGCTGGGGCTCAATCTCCTCCCACGCCAACTTAGGTGCAGGGTATTCGAAAGATGCGTCGATTTTAGCAACCATCATTGTCACACCCAATCCTCCTTCTCCTACATGTCGGATTACGCCCATATCGATCATATCGGCGACACATTATACCTTTTCCTCAACGGTTAATTTGACTATGCTCTTGTAATGTCCCATTAGTGTCAAAGCCTCCTGTATTTTGGTAACATTGACCATGAAGGTGTGTTGCTTTCCTTCTGTACCAACGGAGATCATATTGACAACATCGAGGTGATTTGGCAATGGGTTTCGATGTACGTTTGGCGTAGCATTCTTGAAGGAGAGAAGTCCCTTGTCAAGAAAATTCTTGACCTTGTACTTTAAAGTAAGGCAGTTGTCGATGTTATATCCCTTTTCAGCCATGTTAAATTTGCAAGATTGAGTGGCGTCAAAGCCGGCAAACTTTGGAGGGTTGTCTCGTGGCACTTCTTTGGCTACCATCCTTCTTGCAAGTAGCATGGGTAACAGTTTTGACAACGGCTTTGGTAGCGAAGTGAACTGCCTTTGCGGACCCTTCTTCCTTGGCTCATAACTTTGCGAAGAATTTCCAGAAATCATTACCGGTTTCACTGAAGGATTTGGGCACAACTTTGATGCACTTTGAGCTTGGATGAATGCTACCTCAGTGATAGGCTATTTACCTTTCTTGATGGAGAATCTCCTTGTGTTTCCTTCAGACACCCTTCCATCATGTAAGGCCCATTCTATAGTCTCTCCAACCTCCACGAGGTGTAAAAATGACAGGTGGCTGGTCGTGTAAAGCTTCTAGAAATATTCCGCAGACATTGCTTTAAGGAATATCTTCATGGTCTCCTTTCCATCAAGGAGTGGCTTCACTTTTGAGGTCACAATTCTCCACCTTTGCGTGTAGGCCCTAAAAGACTCATTCCTCTTCTTCTCGACATGTTCCAGTGTGACATCCTAAGTTCTGCTCACCTGTAGATGTGCAGAGAATAACATTTGACTTTAGCCATCAAGTTGATCTATTTTAAGGATAGTTGTGGATGCCTAAGCCCTACGGTTTTGTCTTGAATAGAATGTTTTGAATTATTGCCCTAGTACTCAATTCGACTATTTGCGATAAGTTAATTTGAAACTATAATGTGTCGGACTATGGTCTTAGTGCTAATATAGACTAATTGAAATAAAATCTCCTATTTGTTCTTCTCTTGCAAACCTCCACCGACTTCTCCCTTCCACTCGACAATATTTCTTCTCTTCCTTCATTATTTTATTTCATGGAAGCCATCATTGTTGTACCACTCACCTAAACCAATAGCATTTCATGCAACTTAGTTTCCTTTTTCCTCATATCCTGCTCAGCTTTGGGGGCCGAATACATGCAAAATTGGTTTTTGGAGCGGAAAGAAATTGCAAGGCAATCATTGCCTTAGGGCAGCTCAAACTTGTGGGTCACTCTCCTTAAATGCATGATTTCCACCTGGCGGCATTTTCTTCTCCTCTCTATCACTTGATTTAACTAATCTCCCTTTTTCTTTCCTCTGACCGAGAGACCCAAAACCCTCACTTTCTCATCTTTGGCTCATCTCCTCTTCATCTTGCCATTCTTCCTCTCTTTTCAACTCAGTTTGTACCAAGCCCGCTGGTGTGCGGAGAAGGAGCAAGATGTAACATCAATCGTCTATATATCAAGGCGAGTGGAAATTTCAATTCTTTCCTACTCAATTCTGTTGTGTCTCAGCTGTAGTTATTCGCTGGGTCCATGGATAGTGCTGAGGGGAGGGGATCCTGTTTGCTCATAGGAAACTCCTAGTTGCATGTCAAAAATATTACATTAGATATCCAAAGAGAGGTTTCACATGTCACGGTTGGGGTAAGTTCTAGGAAAAGCACAAGTTTAGTATTTTAGTTCTGGAAATTTGGAAGGTTAATCTGAAACTTGCATGTGACTTCCGCTTGTGCTGATTTTGATGCGAATGAAGCTACAATCTTTACTCTTCTAGACGGGTTGATGTTTCTATTTAGGTGGAAATAGCTCTGTACTAAGTGTGGTCTTGCTTGATGGGTACAAATTTCTTGAGATTTCTTTCAACTGAGGGAAATCATAGCTTGCATGTTGATTGTGTTCTATTTCTGGATTTTGGACTATCTAACCTCCATTTTTTCCTATTTTTGTACAGCCTCTTGTGGGACGAATCTTAAGAAACTTCCTTCATAATAATTATGCGCAACATGTTGATCTATAACATACTTTAATTTTGTAATTTTTGGGATTCAGATGATATTCTTAAAGGTCTGGAAACCTCACAATTTTCCTGACTAAAATTTTCTGGCTTGTACTTGATTCATACATGACAGTTTCAGATTTAAAGTGTTTGTAAGGGGTCTTAGATGGAATCTTAGATGTGATGACTCTATGGACATAGTGGTAATGCTAATATATTGATGATCATAGTGGATATGGGCAAGATGGACAGAGGTGGAATTCAATGAGTTGAGTAAAGGCTGGTTTTGCTTTCTATAAATTCAGGTTATTTGGATCATTGCATGTTCAATATATGCCTGGGCTCTTGAAACCGAAAAGGACATGAAATGATATGGTCGTCTTGATTTGCCTATATTGAGATGGTAATGGCATTGATATGCAAGACTATGATTTTTGGTTTGGCATTGCACATTCATTCATATATGAGTAATTGCATTGGTGAGAACAGTAATTGGTGAGGGCTGTCGGCCGGTGTCCCGACGATGCCCCGTGGGAGCCGAAAGGCAAATCGGGAAGCTTGAGACCGGAGTCCCTCAAGGTCGCGCAAGGAGTCACAATGGCTGCCGCACACGACAAGCGTAAGGACCTCAGAGTAGGAGCGAGATGCTCATGGCCGGAGTCCCACGGAAGTCCGGATGATGGCCGGAAGTTATTATGATGAGAGTTGAACCAGAGGGACATTTCATGACATATAATCATTCATGTGCATTCTGCATGGTGTAACATTTTATGTGATTATGTTTGGAATAGTTATAGAAATGGTAAGATTGGTCACATATGCATGTTATATATAAGTGACTAGATGGGTAATAGGATTTTCTCTACATGGTTTGGTGCGGTTTGGTGCAATTAGGTGCCTAATTTGAGATTCAATAGATTGAATGGCTTGAATTGACGTTTTCACTTACTAAGTTATACTTACTCCTATTGTTTTCCCTCTTTTCAGATAGTTAGCTATGCATGCCATCCCTACAATGTCGATTGCCACATACGGTGCCCTTGTGAGATTCGATGTGTCATGGACCAAACATGTCGATCCATACATCTCAGATGTTCCTTTTGTTAAGTTAGAATTTACTTTATGGGTAGATTGTTGCCTAGGGTCAGGGTTGGTCCCTTTCGGTTTCGTCGCTATTTATGTTATTGTGGATGGACATCTTCATGGTCCAATTCCTTTTCCTGATGGAAGTGATGGAGTTGCCAATGAAGACAGTGGAGATGGCGGACTAGTAGTGTGAGGGATGGTGTTGACGAATAAATGTTCCATTTTTTAATGGTCTTAGGTAAATACCATATTTTGGGCGACTCCATGAGTGGTGCAAGTCTTCAGATGCTATCGCCGCACGGTGTTAGGAGGATGGTGACGATCTAGTTGGTAGCTTGGGAGTAGGAGTACCCCTTCTTTTCACCTCCCAATTTTTGCTAATGCTTTAGTATGTATACAAGATCGTCTATATACCACTCTCCATGTAAATGATCTTCAAGGAAAAAGTAGATAAAATGGTAGTCACTTTATGTGTAAATTTGACTTGCATTCACAATTTGAGTTATCTTGTCTTCCGCATGTGCGTGAAACCAAAAGAACTAAAGAAGCTGATGAGTTAATGGCACTCTAGGACGCCATGGGCTCGGGACGCTACATCCAGTTCTTCTCAGGTTGGAGCAATTTCTGAATTGAACTTATAATGGTTGAGAAAATGCTCGACCAAATCCTACCACTCCTTTATCTTTTCGACATCCAAGTTGAGGAACCATGTTAACGTCGGGCCGTCCAGGCTTTCTTAAAACTTATTGATGAGTAAAGGAGTATTATCCGAGTATCGTATCATTCTTCGCAACTAATACCTCGTGTGTCTTGGGGCACCCAGAGCACTTGTACTCTTTCACGAACTCGGGTTCCTTGAAGGACTCGGGAACATTCATTTTAGAGTAAGGCGCCACCCTATCGTATTCTTGTAGATCATATCCTCTGAATATTTCGACTTTGGTCAATCGTCTTATGCTATCTTCATCGAGATGCTTAGGCTCTTTAGTTTCAAGATCGATCACCACAGGAGCGATAGGAAGGACTTCTACATTCGATTCTCTTTCTTGGGCATTTACACTCGAAGGCTTCGTAGGCGCAGCAGGGGCAACATTCTCAGCGTTCACTAGTGCAGGAAGCTCATTAACCTTTTGGGTCAACTTAGTTAGCATGGCATGAATTTGTGCCATTTGAACCTCTAGACTAGTTAAACGAACATTGGCATCCTCGCCTTCCATCCTTACCCTGGCGCGGGTTCGAATGGGAGATCTCCTTTTGGCCGTTTTTCAACCTGGTTACCTTTGCTTTGCAAGGTGAAATAAAATAGCAAAGGTAGTACATGGAGAATAAATGAAGAGAATATGAACCCTTCAATTTTATATTTTCGCCATGTGAAATTGAGGTAAGAAACCTATATTTAAGCCCAACACTTACATAAATGGTTTCTTGTTAAGATTTCATTATGAGAAAATATACAATTAAAGGGTGACACGTGATGATTAAATCAAAATGCCCTTTCTTTGTTCCATTAGAATTTGAACAAAATCCGACAAAAGATCCTTCTTTGATTACTACCAAAAATCATGAAGGAGGACCAATACATGTTTTTTTTTTTTTGGGTAAGGTACGAAGTATATTATCCATCCGAAGACAAGTTACATGAGGACTACCAACGAGACAAACCTCATACACAAGGTGACATTAGGATGTCACTGCGGGTAAGAGGGTATCGATGGTTAAAAGGAAAAGCAACAAGGGGAGCGAAGGACCCCAAGAGAGATACAGCAAAAGGATGCAAAGCCAAACAGCCGGCAAAACAAAAGCAGAAAAGGCAAAACCGAATTACTCAAAGATCAAAGGAGAGATGCCCCAGCTACCTTGGATTCTACGGTTTCTTGGGGTATCGAGGACATGGTTAAAGGTTAAGGCCTTGTCCTTGACCACCTTCTCAAAATGAGTTTTAAGAGCAGGCACATAGAGGGACTGATCCTGAAAGAGAATATGGTTCCTCTCAATCCATACGATGTGGCATAGCGCGACAAACGAGAATCTCACAATAGTCTTGTGGAATTATTGCCCCTGGAGATGTTTCATCGCCCACTTCAAGTTGTCGTGCCATCCTCTATTTTGCCTTGCCAAGCCAAGTTGCATCTTGCAACCCAGAACATGGCATAGGCACTAGTAATATTGCATCCAAAGAAGAGGTGGTCCGTGGAGTCCGGTCGGCAGCTAAAGAATGGGCAAGAGCCTTCTTGAATCCTCCGACAATTCAACAAAAATACCTGAGTTAGGAGGCTACCAAGGGTGGTCAGCCACATATGGAAAGAGCATCGAGGGGTTAGGCAACGATCCCAGATAAAGGAGTGTCAGGGCACGGCTGCCCTTTTTTCGTGAATCAACTCCCATGCCGTAGCAATAGTGAATACACCAGAGGGGTGGGCGGTCCAATAGAAGCGATCATTTTGTGCCGGGTCGAGGGACAGTAGGGGAGACAAGAAGGTGACCGTGTCAACATGATCTTGATCAACAAGCATTGAGTTAGTGAGGACATCCCCTACGGTGGCCTTCCGAGAAATGCTGGATTGATATATTTACCTATCGGAGAAGATCTTGTAGAGCGGCCCCCTAAGGTGCCAGGAATCAAACCAAAAAGAGGTGGATCAACCGTTCCCAATCCGCCATTGGAAAAAGTGTTGAAACTCCGATCGGAGGTCTAAGATCTTCTTCCAAGCCCACGAACAAAAAGTTGGTTTAAGGGCACACCAAAAATTCCTATTTTTCAGGAAAGTAGAATGTATCCACTTGCACCACAGCGATTCCTTATCAGTAAAGAGCAGCCAAATGTGTTTAAGCATGGACGCACGATTGCAATCAATTAGTCTACAAAGACCCAAGCCGCCCTTATCTTTAGGGAGGCAAACGTCTTTCCATGAGACTTTGGCTCCCTCTACTCCAAGATTCGGACCTTTCCAAAGGAATTGTCTGAGGATCTATTCTATTCGGGAGTGCACATACTTGGGGAGAATAAAGACATTTGCCCAAAATACTTGAATAGCATGAAGAACCAACTTAATAAGTTGTAGGCACCCCACAAAAGATAGGAATCTTTGAGACCAGGACTGGGCTCTTGCAGTAATTGAGTTAACTAAGGTTTCACAATCCAGTTTACCAAGTCTAGAAGAAATGATAGGGACACCGAGATAACGTACCGGTAGAGTGCCTTCCTGAAAGCCGAAGGTAGCTAAGATCATATGATGCATATCCCCCTGGACTCCTAACAAGAAAATCTCGCTTTTGTTCAAGTTAGGAATGAGATCATACCAAGCGGCAAAAGTGTCAAGGCCCGCCTTTAATAAGTTGATGGAAGCCACATTTGCCTCAGAGAACAGCAAGACATCATCGGCAAAAAATAGGTAGGACAAGTTAGTGTCTTTACATCTCCAAAAGAATTTGAAGCTTGTCTCGCAGGTTTGCTTGAGAAGGATCCTCGAGAAAATCTCCATAACCAAGTTAAATAGAAAGGGTGAGATGGGTTCACCTTGGCAGAGTCCACATCCACTAGAGAAGAATCCATGAAGGTCTCCGTTGATTGAAATAGAGAATTTTGCTGTTTGAACACAAGTCATGACAAGCTTGTTGAACATATCTGGCAAACCGAAGGCCACCAAAACCGATTCAAGGAATGCCCAATCCACAGTGTCATAAGCCTTTCTAAAGTCCACCTTGATCACACACTTGGAAAGGTACGGTTCATGGTGAAAATCACTGAATAATTCCTGAGCTAGCAGGATGTTATCATTGATACGGCGTCCCTTTACGAAAGCATTTTGCAAAGGGCTAATGAGGGACAGAAGGACACATGCAAGTCTGTTTGCCAAGATCTTGGTAATGCATTTGTAAATAGTATTACAACAAGCTATAGGTCTGAAGTCGTTCATAGAGGATGCATTAGGTACCTTAGGAACCAAACAAAGTATAGTTGTATTGATTTCCCGAAGCAACGACCCTGAAAGAAAGAAATCCTTCACAGCAGCCATGACTGAGCCACCCACCAATTCTCAAGAGAATTTGTAAAATTCGACATTGAAGCCATCCGGACCTAGCGCCTTCCCAACGGCCAGAGAGAACAATGTATTTCTAATCTCAATATTAGTAATAGGTCGAGACAGGAAACGAACCTGGTTACCGTCCAAAATTTGAGGAATCACCGCCAGTAATTCCTGAGGGGAAGGGCAAGTCAGTAGCCTTTGGGGGGGGGGGGGCAAGTAGTTCTTCAAAGTGTGAGACAGTGTGGCAGTGCACCAAATCCGGTTCAGTGACCAAGTTGCCAAAGGAGTCCGAAATAAAAATGATTCTATTACCATTGTTCCTTTTGTTGACAAAATAGTAGAAGTATTTCGTATTAAAATCCCCTTCTTTGAGTCACCGGATTCTAGATTTCTGCTTATAAAATGCTTCTTCTTGGATCCGAAGGTCAGAGAAGATGCGTAGATTGGCATTCTGCTGATTAGCAAGAGTCTAATTGAGCGGGTCACGGGAGAATGCTTCCTGAACAGCATCCAAGTCAGATCTAGCCAGAGAGGTTCTGTTTAAGATGTCCAAAAAAGCATACTGATTAAGCTGTTTTAGGCGGCTCTTGAGCAGTTTTAGCTTGCGGCATAGTGAGAACATAGGAGTCCCCTGTATATGAGTTTCCCAAACTTGAGCAACCATCGTAAAAAGGGAAGGATGATCCATTCAAAAGTTGAAGAACTTGAATGGTCTATGGGACACAGAGGGATTGAGAATTTTGATAATCATGGGAATATGGTCAGAGACTCCTGGGGCCAAGAAAGAGGCCTCAGAGAAAGATAACTCATCTCTCCATTGTGCATTGGTGAGAACCTGATCAATCTTCCTCTATTTACGCAAAATGCCAAAGGAGGTGGACCAAGTATAGCGAAAGCCAACATATCTCAGATCCTCCAGTCCAGCTTGAGCCAGGCACTGTCCAAACTCATTGAAAGAAGGTGGCCAGACATTAAAGCTGCCAATCCTGTTCGTCGGGTCTTTGATCGCATTAAAATCACCAGCGATAAGCTAGGGAGATGCTTCCAAAGCGGTGCTGGTATGGATAAGGTCCGCCCATAGAGTACGTCTGGATACAAATGTATGCTCCGCATAAACCACCGATATATAGCACTCCATTCGATTAGACAAAATATTCAGGTGTCCATGGATTGCTTGTGCAAAAGAAGAAGACACAATAAAGTTCACCAAAATTGGGTTCCAACCAACCCAAATTCTGCCACAATGAGAGTACTCATAATTGGAAGTCCACATCCACCTCGGCAAAAGACTAGAGTATAGTCTAGAAAAAAGGGATTGAGGGACCTTGGTCTCCAGGATGCCAATGCAAAAAAGTTTGTTGGATCTAGTAAAGTTCCTGATCTCAGCTTGTTTCAATGGGTCAAGAAGACCCCTAATGTTCCAAACACCTATATACATAACAAAAGAGGGGGAACATTGTTACCGTCTATGGTGACCAACTAGCTTCTTTTGAAGTCAACCTGGTCTTCTTAGCAGAATCGCTGCTGTTGGGGCGCGTAGAATGTTGAGTACCCTGTGCGGAGGAGTGGGAAGCCAGCTGTTTGCCAAGGTCATTCTTGGCTGCTTGAGAATCTGCGAGTTTCTTGCGGGTGGTCGAAGTGGCAGGGGGGAGGGGGGGAGGGTGTCCTCCTCTTCTTCACTGCCCACATTGCTGCCCACGTCACCCAACATTTCTTCATCATCAGAGGACACGACAGAATCCACAACATGAGTTGCCTCAGCTTGGGAAGCCAATGGTTCCAGATCAACACATTCTGTTTGGAGAGTAAGGGGCAAATTTGGAGTGGCATCCACAACAGTAATGCTATCTATTTTTTATGGGGATCCACCTTGTCTGTTAGAGACTTTTATCCATCCATCCGAGCTATCCGTTGCAGCAATAGGAGTAACGGCTCCCTAGGCAGCAGGCGTGTCTATGGTTGTAGGCGGGCATTTGTGCCCAAAGGTGCCACACTTGGAGCACGAAACCGGCTTCCATTCATACTCAACGGAGATTATTCATGAAGTATCACCAAGGATCACCTCCACGGAATCACGGCGTGGTTGCTTAGCCTCTAATTCCACACAAACTCGGGCATAGGAAATCATTCTCATGCTTTCCGTTTGAAGATCCACATAGAGGGGTTTACCAATTGCACTAGCTATTGCGCTAATGCCCAGAGCCAACCATAAGGAATAAGGGATGTTCCTCAATTTTATCCAAACCGATAGTGTATGATGTTGGCCTCGTTTGAGTTCCAAGAGGGAATGCCATTGTTGAAGAATAAGAGGTACCCTTGCAATGGTAAGGGGACCGTTGTCCAAGATTGAGCATCTAAATGCATCATCCGGGATGTGAAAAAAAATAGATGCCATCATCATTGACCATTATCTCAGACAAGTGTGGCCTCCAAATATGCTTGGCTGCCAACTTAATGAGCTTAAATGGAAGTTTTTTGCCCACAAAGTAGCCCCCTAGACACTCTTTCCATTTCCGGTCAGTAGCCTCTAGAATTTCCTCAGATATATTGACTACAATTTTATTCCCAACAATAGAAGGGGGGATGTATGAGAGAGCATACCCTTTTTCCGCAGATTTCGCAACCACCGCCCACAAACGCTGAGCAGGTTTGGGGTTGCTTTCCGGGATGGTTCTATGAAGGGGTGGCCTGGAGTACGTCCTCCCTCTATTGCGACTTTGTCTTACCAGGCGAGGATTTGAGGTCAACTAGTTCTTCGCTGGAGTAGAACCAGTAGGCGCTGGTTCTTGTGGGGGTTTACCCTTCGCAGGATCGATCTGATTCAGGGCACTTGGCCTTGCTTCATTCATCCCGAAATGGACTCCAGCACTCTTCTTTTGGGTCAGAAGTGCTTTAGGGGTCATGGCTTTTACCAAGGGAGCAAGCGATTCCAGATCCGCCATTTCCAAAATCTATTGCGCTCAGGCCAGAAATTCCTCAAGCCAGATCTGCCATGGTGTTCAGAAGAAGGAAGCAAAGCAAGATTCCTTCGATAGGAAGAAAGGGGGGGAAAGGCAACCCACCATGCAAAATTTCAGAGCAAACCGCCGGCTGAATCGGTCAGGACCACACCAAAGAAAGAACGGGAAACAGTACCACGCGGGAGGATTTTTTAGAGAGACCGATGAACAGTACCGCGTGTCTATGGAGGATCGAGGACCAATACATGTTGTTCATCACATAAATGTAGAAAGTACTAATGGAACATAGAAACATCCTAGATAAAATGGGTCTTTAGAGCAACTTCCTGATGTGCTTGTATTGTTGGGTCAAGCGCTCCACTTCGGCCAATGCCTCATCCCTTTCCCTAAGGACTTTCTCAATCGAGGCTTCCCTCGATGTAGGATCATCAGATACGTCAGGATGGTCTATTTTGAGCTCGGGCTTGATACGATGATGTATATACTCCCACAAGGCATGATGTACCTTCATTTCACCTTCTAGGTTGACGGCCTACTCAATATCTCTAGCCTAGCAACCATACCACATGTCGGTAATGCTATCAGTCTATGTCTTTATGCACTTAATTTGGCTCCTTTCGACATATTCATGGCGATATTCGAAACAATATAAACCCAACCTCAAAGGCGGAGGAATTTCTTGAAGCATGTGATACTAACGGGCCACCCTCAAAGGATAGTAAGACAATGACCTCGTTAGTCCCAAAAGTGGAATCAGGTTGTTGGGCCTGTTAGTAAGGCGTGTTCTTGGAAATCCAACCCAAAGGACTTGCCATAGGATCTAATTTGAAGTGAGACCCTTTAGAAAACCGCATCATGACTTGAATAACCAATGCGGAATGAATTTTCTATTTTCTTGGAATCTTAAAAGTGGATAGGAATCTTGGTCAAGATGGAGGGTTTTAGTGATTGCACCATATTCTTTAAGATGAGAAATAAACCAAACTTGGAGTAATCCTATAGGCGTTCTAAAAGTTCCTCCCTTGTTCTCCTTGAAACGAGTGAATGAGACAAATGTTTCGCCTAAAATCATGTTGTAAAGCGTTGGAAATTGCAAACTTGAGAGATGACAAAGGTGACGAGAAGGGTCCGTGGTTTTCTTGGTGAATGGGAATATGACAAAACCAAAGAAAGCGAGGAGGAAAATTTTGGCGGATTGATTATTCGACCCTATCAGTGTATTTGCAAAACTTTCTTCCAAAAATGTTAAAGGGAGAGCATCGGCATTTCTTATCAAAATGGTTTTCATTTCGAGACCATTAATTTTCAAGAAATTGCTTACGAGTGTCACGGGATTTTCATCAATTGGAGGTTTCACTAAACCAAGCCCGCCTATGATCATGTCATATTCCTCTAAGGTTGGGGTTAATTTGTCTCGACCAAAGACGAATGTGGCCATCATAGGGTTCCAAAAATGAGCTAACACCTTGATCGTGGTTCCTTGTGATTCGATGTGAAGGAGGGAGACAAGGTACCTAATCTTCCTTTCCACATAAGCTTGATTGCCTCTATCGAGCTTTTCCCACATGTCCAAGAGAGATTTCTTCGGGATAGGGAGAATTCGAAGCTTGAGTATTCCCATTTTATCTTAGTCCTAAAGGGCATTTTAAATTAATCACCACATGTTGTGAAATGAAATGTGCTTTAATTAAAAGAGCAGCGACAAGGATATTACCATAGGAAGAACCCCAAATGAAACGTATCCATCAAAACCACATGTCGCATGCAACTTGTGAGGTTTGATGCCTAAGGGTAGACTTCTAAAAGTCTCAAAGTCCCCACTCCAATTAGGCAGCAAGAGTTTTTCCCACTCCAACATTCGTCGGATGGTTCTCTTACTTTCTAATTTAAAGTGAGTAGGATCGAGAGGGGACAACCATGGGAAAATTCATCCCACAAGTTTGTACCTCTCGACACCTCCTAAGGTTCACCTAATGCGGTAGAGATTTGTTGGCCACAGGACGTGTGTGCAAACGTGTAATGCTAAAAGCATATAAAAGCATGCGCAACGTTTATATCAAAACAACACTTCAATAAAACCGCTTAAATATACATTCCTATGCCTTCTTGCAAAATAAATGGATTAACAATCACTCCACCCTTATAACTCCCAACCTGCATCCAACATTTAACACGCTAATCATGTTAGATAACAACCAACCAATTATGACGGCCTAAGTCCTCTAGCGCTCATAACCAAGTCCCTAGTGGAGTCGCCAAGCTGTCGCGACCTAAAATTGCCCACTCGTTAAGGAGATTAGTTTTAGGAGTATCGCATAAAAAGAACATGTCGATTTAGGCAGGGGATCTCCTAAGCCCATACCCCGCGTGATGTTAAATTTCATTTTTTATGTTCTTTAATAACCTATGTATTCATGAAGTCGCTACAAACCACTTTGGGCTGGGTAGGTTAAAAATCCATTTGAGATGAGGGAGAATCACCTCAATCCTATAATGTCACGCCCCGGCCCTCGAGCGCGCAACCATCCCGATATATCTCTTATCTTGGGTAATTAAAAATGCGACGTCCCAAAACGCGTCATCGATCCATTCTTTTTATCTTTTGATTAACACAAGATGAAACGAATAACAAACACCCAAACAATCACAACAACCAGAATAGCAAGAAAAACAACAAAACTATACTCATTACCAAAACACATTTTATTTACATACACGTTAACCCTATGAAGTTTATATTTATAAGCCCTCGCTACAGGGCACTTCCTATTGAGACCATCAAAATGATACTAGGGTCGAGTTAACCTATCTCCTCTACGCGATGACACATTGATCTGCCCCAAACCGCACATGTCGATCTTCTACTCTATGGTCTTGAAAAGCGGTTAACAACAACAAGTGAGATAAAATCTTAATAAGTCAACAACCTAAGCTTCAAGTAAGGTGCTAATTCACCTAAAGCATATCCTAAACATACTGCTTTTTATCAATGATGGAGCAATAGCGAGCAACTCTCGCTTTGCTTTAACTATCACAGGTTCAAGTGACTCAACTCAATACCACTCAACCAATAAGTCACAGGCATCTTTACCTTGCCTTGGCATATGCACACGCCCTACATATTGTCAGTTATAGCATTCTATAAACAATATATCAACCAAGGTGTGTAATCGAACACATATGATCGATTCTCATGCATAATGCATCCAAGCGTATTTCAAATTTATGCCTGGTGATTATGCCCGCTCTAGGGCACCACCCGAAGGTTCGTGGTTCTCGACCTCTCTAGGCCATGACACAACCCCCGGTTGGCAGTCTTTCAGCATGATCAGGCATCATCCCAAAACCATCAGGCATGGCAACATCACAACCTCCCCCGAAAATGGACGGCATTCCATAACAGAGAATCGGTCCAGCCTCTACCACGATCTATCATCCGACCTCACTTGGCATCCGATAAATCATCATCATCCCGACCCTGCTAAGAATCCAATAAATCGGGCATCATCCCCAAGCATGTTGGGGGTCTGTACTTTTTATGATCATACGAGCACACCAATTATGCATGCCATTCTCGTTTCTCCTTTCTTTTAACCAATGTACTCATAACACGTGCTCATACCATGATTTGTGCTCATACGTCAAACTTATTGCCATTTTCACACGAAAAATACAATAAATAAACCACACGTGATCACACAAACATGCTTTTCATGTCAAACTTCACGTGCTTCATTTTTCAAGCCTTCTAGATTATTCCAATGCATAAAACTCAGTATCTAAGCATGACACCACACCAATCACCATTTATATGCCAAAAATACATTATTTTCTACTAGAAAACCATAGTTAACTAACTCAACCATAATTAACTAATCTAACCCTAAGTGTAATTAACAACTTAATCAAGGATTAGAGAGTTAACTCACCGTTTAACGGCGGCTGGCGACTACAGCGGCGACGGTGCAAAGGCGGTAGTGATTGTGGCTCGACGACGGCACATGGATGGAAAAATGGGTATGGATGGCGGCTTGGCTCAGTGACTTGGACAGCGGAGCTTGGCGTGGCAAGAACGGCACGGGCAAATGAAGATGGGCGGCTCGGTGGTGAAGGCACGACGCGGCTACACGACTCAAGCTCAGCACAGCGATGAACAGCAGCAGTGAAAAAGGGAAAATGAAAAGAAAAAGAGAGAGGTAGAGAGAAAGAATGGAAAAGTAAGAGAGGGAAAAAGTCTTATCTTCTCAAACTTGGTCCCCAAGCTCATAAATATCTACCTTCTATAATGAGCATTTTGGTCATTTTACTCATATGGGCATTTTGGTAATTTCCACTTCTAGGGAAAAACTGTAATTTTTTTCACTCAAGGCCCTTGTAGCCGAATTTGAAGAAAAAGAGGCCCATTGGCCTTGCTGGTTTCATCGTTTGATCGCTTGATTCGAAAATATCATCGCTCGGGATCGATTTTAGTGTCCGCTGATAAAATTGGAAAACGAGGCGACAAAGTCCAATGTTCATTTCTCAATCCTCAAAAATCCAATATCTTTTAATCGGATTAGAATTCGTGGTTAAAATTTATCAAGTTCCATTTTATTACCTTGATCGTGCGAAAACGTCCAAAAATCCGATTATACACTTTTTCTGAATTAAATCGACAACCATCCTTTGATTAATCCATAAAGTCGAAATTTCAGGATATCACATATAGAACTAGAGATTCTAAGCTCGGGGACTTGCTTACGCTAATATTGCTATTAATGCCCTTTCGGTACCTAATTGGTCGGTTGATTTTCTAAGTAATCATGCAATCTTGGCATTTTTTAGTCCTAAAGTCGGGACCATTTGTAGGTGAGCATGCAATATGTTTTTGTGATTTTCATTTAGAAATCTAAATTAGTTCTAACTCTAGTAAAGAACAATAATAAAACAAACAATTAAAAGCATAATGTAAAATAAACATTCAAGATAATAAAAACGAATTATTCAAGGTACGATAAGAAAAATCCACAAATAAGCTTGATGTGAATGCACATATGAAACTTAGAAATTGAAAAGAATCTAAGCAAACATGCATTTTTATGACAAATCAATTTCAAGAAACTTAGGTTCGATAGCCCAACAAACTAAATCCAATCAAGGCAAACCAGGTATCATTGGTAGGCTTAAAGCAGAAAGTTCAATAATACAAAAATGAATTTCGGCTAATTTAGTCTTAACATACATGTGATTTTGGCAAAATAGACTCGAAGGTAAAAAAAAAAAACAAGACCAGTTTTGACTTGGAACTTTAATGGCTTTGAAAAAAATAGAACAGTATTCTAAAATCATGAAAATTCACAGACACTCAAATCAATATATTTTTAGAAACTTTCATGTTTTGAGTTTTTGCAATTTTCATCTTTGTGAAAATTTACAATTTTACCCCAAAGGTAAAAAAAGATCCGGTTTTGAAACCGGGATTTTAACGATTTTAATAAAATAGCAAGAAATGCCAAAAAAATCACGAAATTTCACAGACACATGCATCAACCTGTTCTGAGAAACTTTTGTGGTTTGAGTTTTTGTAAAAAGCCCCATCTGGTTTGTGAAAATTACCTGATTATCTAAGAGGTCAGATTTTATCAGTTTTGGAATCCATTCTGCACACTGTTTGTGTTTTGCAAAATCGACCCACCAAACTTAATACCCAAGTTTTCAAACTTCACAGACTACTAAATAAGATCTCAATGAACAACTTTCATGCTCTGGGTTCTTGCAAAAAAAGGGTTGAAACTATGTCATTTTTGTATTTTGAGACAGAAAAAAAAAAAGTTTTGGTTCCCAAAACTGGAAAAATCAACAGGGGTGTCATTGGTTTGGCTATCGATTTAGCCAACCCAGAGATCATATTTGAATATGAAACTTTTTCACATAATATATCTGGGTGTGTTCTTCAATGTTGATGAAGACCACTTTTCCAGATTCTGTGCGCAAAAAATCACAAAAAATCGAGAACACACGAAGGTCAGTCAGGAAATGGCAAGAAACAGCAAAGAACAGAGAGTTTTCTTGTTTTTCAAATTTTGTGACCGACTTTTCAAGGACTTTTCATATAGTGAACAATACTCAAACAAGGCATGCAACCACTCAAATCAAAGTTTAAGACGTTGACATTGATTCTCTAGTTGAACATTTCATCAACGAAAGTCATTTTTGGAGTCATATTGAGCATTGAGGCATGTTGGCTCATGAAACTCGGGTTTTGCAGAACATCCAAAACATGTGTCAATCAGTGCATGGCATAAGACAAGCAAAACAACCATCATATAGACCTACTATAAACATGTCAATGTAAGGTTAGACATACTTAAATATTTCGTACAGTCACATTCAAGCAAGAGTTTTACTTAAAACAAGGGTGAAACATTATACCTTTGCTTGGGTAGCTTCAAAGCTCAAATGAGCTCGTTTTGACCTCCTATCTAGCTCGAAAAAGGGCCAAAGTGAGCTCACGACTCAAACACCGATTGGAGATGAGGTGATTTCGGGAGCTACAGTGGGTCGTTGAGGCTAAAACCACCGCCAAAATGTCGGCAAGAGGCAGACAAAACTTTTAGCATCGGAACGGAGGCCAATGGGGCTCAGATGTAGCTGAAATGGCCACCGGCAACCAGCAAACTGGTCATCAGCGTGGAGCACGGTGATTCACTAGAGAAGAAAACCGGCCGGAAAAGTCACCGGCCAGCGGTTCCCTAGGGTGCCTTATGGAACAACCAACAAGAGGAATGTATGGTGGTTGTTGTGGTGGTGGCAATTCATCGAATGGTGGCCGGAGGTGGCTGGAGTGGCCTCGGGACGTTTGGTCACCGGATGAAGAGAAACCAAAGTCTATTTTTCTCTCTTCTTTTCCCCCTCTTTTGCAAGAAGACTTGACATGTATGTATAGGGGAGGAGGGGGAGCTCGAAATTTCTAAAGATGGGAGATTCATGCCCCTTCCAAACCTTGTCCTTTCTAATTTGTCCCCTTTTTGTTTGTTTTTTTCTAATCATTTCTCTTCTTTTTTCTTCCCCATTTTTCTAATTATTATTCCTCTTTTTCCCTTCCAATTTTTCTCATCATTTCCTTTCTCTTCAACCATTGGGCTCATGTGACCAAAGTTTATCTCTTGTGGGTTATTTTGGTCACTCTACACTTAGGTAAGGGCAAATTACCATACTAGCCTTTCGTTTGAATGGCCAATCTTGTCTCTTATGGGGTATTTTGGTCAATCCATGCTTGGGTAAAAGCAAATTACCATACTAGCCTTTTGTTTGAATGGCCAAGCTTGTCTCTTGTAGGGTATTTTGGTCAATCCGCGCATGAGGGCAATTTGGTCATTTTGCACTTAGGGGCAATTTGGTAATTTTGCACTAAGGAGGAGGAAGCGGACTGACCCATGAGTTCTTGGGCCAGCCGAATGGGTTGGCCCTTGGCCGGCTCATGCCTTGGGTCGTCATGGGCTTGGGTTGCCAATTGGACCAGCTCGGGTTGATTTGGGTCGAGCCGGGCCAGTTTGCCTTTTCGACCTGTTTTTATTCCTCGCTTCTCAAAGTCACCAATTTTGTGTAATGCTATCCAATCATGCTAGATCAAAAGCTTTCTAATTCAAATAGCTTGATTAAATAAGTAACAGCCCAGTAATCAAATGTCATAAAAAGAATGACTCTGAAAATGATTAAAAAGAAAATAAATATTTTTTGGCCAATTAAGGGTCGGTGTACCTATTTTAGAGAAAGCCAATGCTCAACTGATTTTTCAAAATTTTAATGATGTATAGATGATTTTGATTGATTTTTTTAATAAAATAAAATAAAATAATTAGTTAAAAATTCAGGTGTCAACATTTGTCTTTTCACCCAAGGCGGGATTTAAAACAACACATATGTATAGACAAAATGAATGCTAATACAACATGTTTTTAGCAAAATTCATGAATTCACATTGACTTCAGGCTATAGAAGCACGTCGTGTTGACAAAACTTACCAAGCATCTAGAAACCACTCAGTTATTCGGGCAATCGATCAGTGAGACATTCAGGTAGACAACTTGGAAATCCACTCAAATTGTCAAGAAAAGACATTTGGAAACCCACTCAGATGTTTAGATAGATAGCCTAGAAACCCACTTAGATAATTAGATAGACAACCTGAAATCCCCCTCAGGCGATCTTGCAAACTCAAATATATATGGACGAACACAATGCTACAACAAGAAATCTTTTGTCTTAGAGGAAACATTACTTGTCAGACACAATTAGGGAAAATATGCATGTGTTTATCAAGGAAATAGACAATCAGGGCCATTCTAGAACATTCATTCATTTTTTAACCCAAATGGTTAATGCATGATGATTCTGTCAAGTAATTCTATTGGGGAAAATTCAATAAAACAATCCGTCCGCTGTGTGAATGTCATGAACATGTTGAGTGAGGACCTTCTGTCAAGAAGGGCTTACTCTCACTCTCAAGAAAAGCTGTTTATCCTAGCTACAGGATTATGAGAAACACTCCACCTCACTATCATCTTATTCAACAAGGGTCCAAGTAGTCTCGCATTAATACAATCTTACAAATCCGACAGGACTTCAATAGGACTATAATGTAGGCTTGGTCAAAGGGTTTTCAAAGGGATTGCTGCACTGGCTTTGAAAAAAAAATTGTCTTCGTAAACTGCTTCGGGTTTACAAGTCAAAAACCCTACAAAATGAGAAGAAATAATTTTGCTCGCACTTCTTCGAGCGGAGCTTAAAACATGTAAACATCACGTTAACTTAAATACCATAATCAGAAGAGACTTTATTAGGGTTGTAATGTAGGTTTGGATTGGGGACTAAAGAACAAAACGGCTTATTTTGGCTCAGAAAATATAGATGGAGCTAAAGTGATCATCGATGTGTCATCATCGGTCTTCAGTCTTCAATCTTTAGTCTCTGATCCTCAGTCTTTAGGATTATCGCTAGGAATTGTGGCCTCTAGATTCTACTAGGGATTGTATAAACTCAGCCTAGGGAAAACTTCATAATATCACTCGACTGAGTTTAGCATTTTGCTACAAGTACGTTTACTCTCAATCAACCTATTCCAGCTGGGGATTGAAACTCGAATTACAATGGACTGGGGATCACAATTTACATTTCCTATGAGATTGCAATGAAAATCTTGAAACTTTGAGGTAGTATTTTGCTAATGTTGCAAAAATATTAATTGAGGAATTCATTTTGCTGAACTTGCAAAATTCCCGCAACTAAGGCCGTTTTTGCTTTTAGTTGAGGATTTCTCTTGCATGAATTCTCAATTAGGGATTTACACTGCAATTTGCATCATCATAGGGATATAACTGTAAAATCTGGAAAATTTGGGGGCACACTGCTTTTTCTGCCCCCGTGCTAATGAGACTTCCAAATTTCTCGTCACTTTTTTTAATCTTTTTTCTTTCTTTTTTTTTGGATGAGAAATTCGAAAACTCATACATTCAGTCCTAAATAACTTTGAAACAAAAGGACTACTGGGTAATCGTCAATGTCTCCGTCTGCACTTGATGTTGCCTAAATTCGCTTGCCTCGGTATACAGTTAATAATCACCAACAAGGGTTTAAAGAAACAAATATAAGAGACTCAATGGGCTAAACAAATGATAAAAGTGTTTAGGATAGAGAAAAAATTGCTCTTCATCATCCTAGGACACTTAAATTTCAATTCGAGTTTAATGTAAAGCATCTCACAAAGATTAATACAAGTACAAGCAAGAAAATCGCTAACCCATTTTCTCACATTTTGCCGCCATGCTTTCCTCCAGTTGCCCCGATGAGGGGTGGTTCTTGATTGAGGTAAAGAAATAAAACTTCAAGTGTTAAGGCTCAAAGGGGCTAACAAGGGATAACATGTAGTGTTTAGGTAGAAGAAATGAATGCCTGTCGTCATTTCGGTTGTCATATCTTTTGCGAGATAACAATTTACCTTGAAAAATGTGGAACTTTTTTCACTCAAGTCACTAGAGATGTGGATTGGGACTGTGTATAGAAATGGTTTATCTTTCGTCATCCTGACAATCCTCGACTCACACACATTCAATTCAATTCACACATTAATCGAATTCCCTTTTGAAATCAGTAATTTAGACAAGGCAAAACAAACATGCATAAAACCCGCAATGATCATTTTCTTTTGCAATTTATGCGAACATTTGAGCACGCATAATCTTTGCAACAAGCTTAAGCAAATTTACTTGCAAATCATGTCATCAATTTAGATCAAGTGTTTGTTTTTTTATGCTCTCACAATTTCATCAATATAGCTTCTAAGACTCATAACTTCTGACATAAAAACACCCTGCAAGAAATGTTAGGTATCCAAAACATCAAACATAGGGAACGAATTAAGTGCCCCTAAATTGCCCCGGTTTGGAGGGGAGAAAGGATATACATTAATTAGTCGGAATCCTAAGAGGTGTTCTAGTTTGACTCCTTTGCCCCTGCACGAAAAGAAAATTGCATGAGTCGGATTCTTACGCAAAGGTTTGGACAATTCAAACCGTTTGTCGATAGCGGTTGTCTTCGAACCCATTGACTTGGAACTTGCAAGGAGGAAACTGAAGCAGAAGTTTCGAAATTAGTTGAGTTCAAGGAACGATGCTTCGCCTTTTTTCGAATGATGGCCCCCGATTTGCCCCTGTATCGCAATAGTGCTAAAGCACTCGTTTAATCGAGGTTAGTTTTGTTATGGGTGGCCATTTGATGTTGACACGAAAGTTAAAGCTTGGCTTTTCACGGCCTTTGTTTTACATGCCGAATACGAAGGTAGTAGTCTCGGGACACCAAAAGTGTGCCATTGCTTGGACAAGTCCGGCCCGCATGCCTATCTCCAACAAGGGCAACAAACGACCGATCCTAGTTTGCACCACTCCACGACCAGTCATGTCTACCCGATCGTACCACACCTTGAGATCGTCTTTGTGGGCGGTGAAAATTTGGATGTTTCTCGCTCCCATGGTATATAGATCAAGACTCAATTTTTTTAACCTAACTTGCCATGGACGACCAAAAGATGAGAGAAAAAAATCAGTAAATAGCAAAACCAGGAATAATCTACACAAATATAAGAGTCAAATAATGCTCGATCCGCGACTAACTCTTCCTTTTTTGTTTTTGTTTCTTTCTCCTTTTTTTTTTAGAAAACGGCGCCCCTCTTTGTTTTTTTTTTTTTAACGACGATTTATGAAAAGTAGAGGGTACGCACGTATGGTGGAAACGGACCCCTTTTCAAAGAAAAAGGCAAAGGCCGAATAATTCCCCGGGTTCCTCGGGACAAAAATTTCTCATATTTCCTCGGGACAATATTCAGGACCATTCCTCAGGACAAATTCCTTCTGCTCTTTCCTTTTTTTCGAAAAGACCCCCGAACCACATAAACATGAATATCAATTGAAAACGACACGAGTTTAGTCGCAGACTGACCACAAAATAAAATGTGAAAGAAAACTCAAGCACACATACATGAGACGTGAGGTTCGATTTTTATCTAAAAGCTTCAAACTTGAAAACATGGGAGGTGATTGAGAGTGCAAAATCGCAACAAGACCAACACCCCATGGCTTCGGCATTCATCAAAGTGAAAACCCGCACTCATGATATTAGAGGGGGGGAGATCACTATTGATGTAAAGAAAAAAATTCAGGACCTTGGAGGGTAGCCATTCCATAAAATCATGGTTTGTGCATCTTATCCGCAGTACCATCCTAGACCTATGCCACCTAGGACCGGCGGCAGGTTGTGTGTGCAATGTGTAGCGTTAAAATGGTAAAGGCATGCACTACAGTTTATAGGCAAACAGTGCTTCAAATCCATCCACATAATCATACATTCCTACACCGAACCTGCAAGACCATTGAACACATGTCGTTAGGGACTTACTTGGAGTCCTTGTCGCCAAACAAAAACATTTTTCAAAATGAAATTTTGGCCTAAGCCCACTAGGTTCATTTAATTTTCAAAAATTTTAATGAACCATCCCCAACAAAGTCGCCAAACTGTCACAACCTAAATTTTGAAAAAATTGAGGTTAATGGATTACTAATTTAATTAATAAATTAACTAACCTAGTTCGAGTCCTCTCAAACTCTACCAAATAGTGACTTAAGGTTATGTTCTTAAACATGCAAAATTTAAATTGAAGTCACCACTAATCAGTTTCTTGGTAGGTCGATTAGACACCTAAATAAAACAGTAGGAAGATAATGCTTTATTTCTACGAAGCAGAGATCTCTAAGTCCCAAGACTTAATTACGCTATATAATTATGTAACGCCCTTTCGATGCCATTTTCATCTCATGAAAAATGTTTGGCATGCAACTTGGATTATTTTTAGAGTAAAGTCTTAACGTGTGAAAATGATCATGTGGATACACAAACAATTAAAAATAATCACCCAATAAATCAAAGCAATAAATAAATTGCAAAGTGAAGGTAAGAACGTACCTGGACACTACAACCTAATCCTTAACACTTATCTAAAGCGAAAGACTTAGACTGATGCAATTATTTTTTTTTTCACTTGTTTAATGAAAATGAAATGAAATGCAATTTTATACTAGAATGACATGCATAAATGACATGAGATTAAATAATCCAAAGATGTAAAATTACATGAAGAATTAATTAAATTAACCTAACATGATACTATGCACTTAAACATGGTACTAACATGAACCTAGATGGGAGTCTAAATGCATGTACCTAGACTAGATGATATACTAAATACATGGCAAGCACATGCAAATATTTTTGGTATTTTTTATGATTTTCGGATTAAAAAATGCATGAAATTTAAACTATCCTAAATGAAGATTATCTCTAATATTTAGGAATTAATTGAATTAAATTCCAAAAATATTTTAGAAAAATCTTATTCCTAATTCTAAATGTTTTAAGATGGGATATTATCTAAAATGGATGCAATCTATCCTATATGCAATATTAATTAAAAATGAAACTATCCTATGAGATAACATTCTAAAAATGTTATTTTTCTAGATATGCATTATATGTGATAAGATGGGATTTCTAAAACATCACATCTTGCTTAAGATGATGTTAAAGATAGACTTTCTAGAAAAATCTACCTTTCTAGTTATTTCCCATTTAAAATTAATTTCGAATTTTCATTTTAATTGTTGGAAAAATTTGTCCGAAAATTAATTAAATTAATTTAAAAAGTGACTTAAAATTGAAAGAACAAATCTATAATATCATAGATGGCCTTTCAATTTCCATATTTACCAGGGAGTATCTCATTATCGAGATATGTCACCAATATTACATGTTGTCGGTTTCTTAATTAAAGATAAAAAAAATCTTTAATTAATTTAAATTAATTTTAAGAATTTTCAAAAAAATATCTAAAAATGAAGATATGCAAAATATTATGAATATTACTCGAGATCAACATTGGAGATTGTATTTTCATATAATAAGCAAGATTATCCAAAAAGATATTTAGAATATTTGACACTTACCTAATTCGAAAGAGCAAATATTCACTTCCCCTCTTTGAACTCACTATCCACAAGCTAGGGCCGGCCACCAGGACTTCTCCGATCACCCACGAACCACCAGGGACCACCGGAGCGCCAAGGGAGGCCGGAGCAGCGACGGAACAGCAACAAATCGCCGGGCTTCACTCGGACAATTCGTTGAACACTTGGCGGGCGACTTCAATTCTCGATCCTCAGCGGCTCCTCTTTGGCTAGGCTTTGATGGGAAAACACCTGGGACGTCAAGGAATGCTTATAGTCGCCAAGGGTGGTTGGATTAGCGGTAGAGGAGTCGGAACAGAGGTGGAACTCGAACAACCCCTGTTTTGAGTCCAGAACAGGGCCTCCGGTGGGCTGTCTTCACATACTTGGTTCATCGCAATGAGGGCTCGCCTTAAGTTCAAATCTGATCAGCTTGAAAGTACGTCGTACAAGGTTTGTCTGGACAAAATATCAAGGTCTAGTTGCGTCGGGAAGTGCCCTGATCGAGGCTGCAAAGGTACCTCAAGAGTAACCCAGATTCGGAATTTCTAGGCTTCTGAATTCATGGCTGTCCGATGGGCACTCTTCTTCGCCTTGGTTCTCCGCGATGGATGGCCTTGTGGACAAGATCTCTTGATGGATCGAAACTACGTCACACGAGCTTCGATTGGATAGGTCACTGAAGGGAAACGGTACCTTGAGATGGCGGCATGACGGTTGCGAAGATGGCTCGGTGAGGTTTCTCAATTTTTTGGATATTTGCACTTTGGCCCCCAAACTTTCCTATATTTGCAAATTGGCCCCACAGCCTTTTTCTTTCCAATTCACGGTTCAGCCAACCCACAATATGGGCTGAGCCAAGCTTGGCCTTTTTAGCCTTTTTCTAATTAATTAATGAATTTTTAATTATTAGAAGGCTTTTTCCCAAATTTTAATTAAAGCGAGCTAAATTAAGCTCAAATTAGGCCCCAAACCTCCTAAAACTCGACAGTCCTCTCCTCATGATGTGGCCCAAATTTGCAATGTGTTTTGGCCCAGTCCACATGTCCAATTTTAGTCCGATTTAGCCACTCGATCCAATTAAATGCAAATGCATAAAAATCTAATATGCTGAAAGATAATTATAAACCTATATGAAAACTAAATGCAATTAATTTAAATATATTTTTTTAGGGGCCGGGTCAATCCTTAATTTTTATGCAAATTAATTACTGAAATAAATTATAAATTAATCCTAAAATTGTGTTAAAATTTAGGTGTCAACAATCATCATATTGCGTATACCTCTCCAAGCAAGCGAAAACCTAAGACTCAGATTTAGCCTCTCGACAATATCTGACTCTATTTTGCACTATTAGCAGACCCTCTTCTCTTCACTTGATGACTATGAAAGATTGAAGGATGTGTCAAATGTCTTTAGCTATACAAGATGTGGTTGATAAATTGAAGGAGCAAGCGGTTCATGGCAGGTTCACGTCCACAATCTTGATCTGGGCCTAAATGATCAAGTGATTGTCAAAAAGGCCCAAGCAAATACTTGTCGATTGTCGAATGCAACTATATAGTCATAAGAAATTATCATACAATTGCAGAGATGCTATTCTTATTTTCTGTAATTTTATTTTCATGCTGCTTATAATCTCATTTGACTATATAAGAAAATCCTTTATGAGTAATTCTAAACTTTGAATTATCAAAGATATTAATTTATTTTTTCTTTGAATTATATTTGTTTCAATGCTATGTCTTTTACATATTGGAGTTTTCATGTGACTTCAACTTAGGAGTGTTTTCAATCTTCTTGTTTCACCAATTACTTTATTCATACTTTTCTACATAGGTCTACTATATTATGATTTTATTTCATTTCAGCTAAAATATACGGCGTTGACGACTAATCTTTAGTGAAGTAATAAATCCACGTAACGTGTGGACATTCGGCTAGTTTATAACAAGAGAAAGCTTAAGAATTATTTTATCGTAATCACATATAAAATAGAAGTTGGGATCACTTAAGTCTCATCTTTCTACCCCATAATACAATACGTATTTCAAAGAAGGCAAACATTAAAGCAATAGTAAAACTTATTATTCTATCTATATTGAAGTGATTGGGTAAAATGTAGTGAAGTGGTGATGCGGCATGCTTGGGAATTTAACTTGAATTTTCTTATTCTTTTGGAGTTGTCCGAGCTGTTGGGTAATAGAAATTTCACTTTTATGTATTTAAAAAGTAATATGTAGTCATAATTAGTCACTCTTTTTTTTTTTTGCTTATGTATTCAAAGACAGATTTACATATTTAAACTTGAACTTTGGTTTTTGATAAATTAATTGTATATTCATATTCATTATAGGATTATAATTGACAACGTTATATATAAACATGTCATTATTTTTACTAGTGACAACTAATGAATTATTTATTTCGCTGATAAGACCATACTATAGGTTCTCGATTCAATCGCTATACTCTTAGTAGTATTCAGAACCTGTGGATTTATATAAGATAAAATTCATTTATTAATTATATCACAAATATTGCTAGTGTATCAATGGACGTATGCAACACCAATTCCTCACTAAAGTGTTTTTTTTTCTTCTCGTGTCTTTGACAAATCAACTTACCTGAATTCGTAATATAGATATGAATTCGTGATATGATCTATACTACCAATCATTGGATCTCAATTCTTAATTATCTAGTAGGTACACTAGCATTTTTAAATACAAGAACGGCATTAGCTCCCTGAAATTAGTACATAGAAGGTATTAAATTTTTTTCATTCACTCATTATATTACGTGCATCGCGTGGCTCTCATTCTAGTTTTAAATAAAATTTGAAAAAGAAAAAGGAAAAGTGAGTATTGGGGGCTAGGTGAGTGACATGTGTCAACTATTTAGAATTCTGCTTTCTCAGTTTAGTGAAGATGAAGCCTTTTGGGCTAGAGCCCAGAATAACTAGCATTTCCAGAAAAACCATCCTCCATTACCAAAGTAGGTCAGACCTCTTCTCCATGGAAAAGTAACAATAATATTATTTTTTTTTTAAAAAGACAAGGCTTAATTCCATATACGCCCAAAAGTACTTCACTCCAATTCCAACAATAAAATCAATGGTTGCTCGACGTAAGTTTTACGGATTCTGTCCTTTTCGTCCTTTAATCTAGTTAATGGTATCAATAAAGATCTTTTCATTCTCATTCAAGCATGGAATGTTATCACCAAGTTATCCTAATATTCATTAGGGAATAGATACTACATTCCCAATGTCTAGTACTTTATTCCTATATCAATGTGAATTCCCTTCGTTTTTATAATGAAAGTTGAGCACAAACCCTACGCTAGAGAAGCAAAGTGTTCTTTATTAGCTTTAACCATATTCCCTCCACAACAATTCCTCTCGCTCTCTCTCTCTCTCTCTCTCTTAGCTACAACTAATAATGAGTATTATGGGGAACAAATTCATATCCTTCGATAGGGGGCCCTAAATAAATCTATTAAAATTAGGGTTTCTAATAAACTATGGTGGAAAATATTATATGGGAGCTCACTTTAAAGAGTAAAATTCTCTTTATGTATAATTGAATTTTAGTTGTATTGTAGTGGTGCATAGGTGCTTCAGTCCCACATATATTAGCTTTGAGTGGAGAAAATTACCCAATCTGTCCTAAACCTATAATATGAATGCTAATTCAATCTTAAACTTTTCAATTTTGTCAATCTAGTTCCAAACCTTTGTATTGTATAATTAAATTTTAGTTGTATTGTAGTGGTGCATAGGTGCTTCAGTCCCACATCTATTAGCTTTGAGTGGGAGAAAAGTACCCAATCTGTCCTAAGTCTATAATACGGATGTTAATTCAATCTTAAACTTTTCAATTTTGCAAATCTAGTTTGAAATCTTTTGTGCGAAATTTCAATAGTCTTTTTTGTCAATTTTCACTGAAAATCACCGATATGGCTGACCAGTCATCATCGACTGTCCTACGTGGCATACTGCCAAGTCAGTGATTTCCGATGAAAATTGACCAAAATGATTATATTGGAATTTCTCGCAAAGATTTAGAACTAAAGTGACAAAATTGAATAGTTTAGGACTGAATTGGCATCTGTACAATAACTTTAGGACTGATTCAACAATTCGTTCACTTGGAGTGCGTGGGAATCCATAAATGGAAGCGGGAAAATGCACAAGGGAAACTCCATTCATGTAACTTACATGAATTGAGTACTTCAAATAGAATATCACTTGATGTTGAAGTTCAAATTTCATCATAGTATCACAATTTACAACCTAAACGTTTAGTATAAACAACATACTAACGTGTTGCTTGTGTAGCGGTGCTCGTCATTGCTTATAGTGTCTGAATCCTAAATAATGTTTTTTTCACTATTGGGGTATCATATGTTTAGAATGAACATTTTATAGTAAAAGTTTGACTTTTGTTCTAAACTTTTTACCGATCAAGACCTTAAACTTTCAATTTGTCTACAACTTTTCAAATCAAGTCTCTCTTGATCCTCTAATTTTGAGGTGACATGTCTTTTAGAGCCATAAAAAAATCTTACATGGCCTCTAGTGCAGTATAAGGACCAAAAAATCTCATTACTTAATATCCGATTATTTAGTCTTCATCTTTGGGTTCTTTAGTTCAATGTATTAGCTGGTCAACGTCGGTAAAAAAAAAATCGACAGGTCGGAGGGACATGTTAACTTTAATTAATTGGATTTGAAGTCAGAGATATTCGATTAGAAAAGTTGTGCATGTTCACTTAGAACATGGTTAGACAAATTAAACGCTTTCAAGAACTTGATTGGAAAAAATGCGCTGTGTTCGGGGGCCAAAAATGGACTTTGACCTAAATTTACATCTTAAGATTTTTTTTTTTTTAAAAGCTGGACACATTAGCTCATATAATTTCAATTGTTCAGATACATTATTTACATTGCTGCCACATACCATGGTTGTCGTCTATCGCTCATTAACAAGCCTCTAGTCGTCGTGGCCATGACCGTGCGCCTCCCTCCTTTGATTTGACTCTCTCTCTCTCTCTCTCTCTCTCTCTCTCTCTCTCTCTCTCTCTCTCTCTCTCTCTCT
>BCNH02000002.1:7164704-7203820 GCA_001662345.2 Metrosideros polymorpha var. glaberrima
TTTTTTGTGACACCAAAAACTCCAAACTTTGCCTTTGTGACACATTTACCCCAAACTTTTTTCTTTGACACCAAAAATCCCAAACTTATACTTATGTGACACATTTACCCCACTTGAAATAAAAAGACACATTTACCCCCAAACTTTTTTATTTTTTATTTTCGCTTTTTTATTAATTAGAATATTCGAAAATATTTATAAAAAAGAAGAAGGAGGAATCAAAGGCAAGGGCGACAGCCCTCTCCACCACTGCCCCCATCGCTAGAGAGGGCCGGCGGGGGTTGCCGGGGCCTTGGCGACAACAAGGGCGATGGCAGCCTCAGCCGCCCAGCGCTGGGCGAAGGGTCGTCGGCCCTCTCCGGCGATAGGGGCGACGGCGGCGAGGGCTGCCGCCCTTGCTCTTGATTCCTCCTCCTCCTTCTTCTTTTCTTTTTTTAAATATTTTTTAATATTCTAATTAATAAATAGGTAAAAGACGAAAATTCTATTGGATTAGATAATTTTTTGGGGTAAATGTGTCACGCAGATAGAAGTTTTGGATTTTTAGTATCACAAAAAGAAGTTTAGGGTAAATTTGTCACACTATATAAGTTTAGAGTAAATATGTCACAGAGGCCAAAGTTTTGGATTTTTTGTGACATTTACCAACAACAAAAAAAGACAAAACAACTTCATCAAGATTGATGTGTCAATTGTCTAAAAAGTCCTAAACATATTGTACGACGGCCAATTCACTCATAAATCTTTCAATTGTGCCAATTTAATCATAAACATATTGTACGACAGCCAATTTAGTCATAAACCTTTCGACTGTGCCAATTTAGTCCTAAACCTTTTGACAATTTGCCAATGTAGTCTTTCTGGTAATTTTGGCTAAGAATCGCCAAATGACTACCTTGACAAATCATTAAAATGTTTAGGACTAAATTTGCAAATAGTCAAAAGATTTAGGATTAAAGTAGCACAGTTGAAAAGTTTTGGCCTAAATTGGACGTCGTACAATAGGTTTATGACTGAATTTGCTGCTATATAATAACTTTAGGACTTTTTAGACATTTTTCCCAATATTTTATATCTCAGAATATATTACTTAGTATAACTAAATCTCTTCACATGTTATCACATGACGGTGCTTGTGCAAATAGATGATAGTCGGTATATATATCAAGTACCTTGATATAATTAAATTAGGAAAATGACACTGATAGTGTTATAATTTCATACAACGCTTACTTTGGTGCGTACCTTTTCAAGTACTCGCTTAAATGCCATAAATTTAAGTTTCATCAACGATTTCTTACCTAAAAATCTTACATGGCATTACATTAAATCATCCTATGTGGCTCGCCAGAGAAATGATGACAGTGAAAATGTTTTCAACCAACGCCATTGAAGCCCTTTTTTACCTCAATTTGAAGATTTGAGACTAAATTAGGCTGCAATCCAAACCCTAAACCCTCTTTTCAATTGCAAACCAAAATTAGTGCTTAACTTCAGGTAGAATGTTGGCTGCCCACCTCCTTCGGTCGGCACCACCATCATTATTTGATCTCCTCTCTCTCTCTCTCTCTCTCTCTCTCTCTAAGTCCTTGACACACACCATTTCTCTCGCCACAACTAGCCTCAACGTTGAACCTTCCAACGAGACTCATGTTCGGTTTCACCAATGCTTTGCCGGCCGCAGGACAAGACGGCGGCTAGACAATTCGTTCAAATTGAAACTAGAATTTGTGGCTAGGGTTTTTGGAAAGAAAATAAGTTCGCACCTAATTTCTCATTTTAGGGTTTCGATTATTTAGCAAATTGAACCTAATGTCTCAATTTTGGGCAAATTTGTGTTGCCAAACAAAGTCGTTTGATTTATATCTTGAGTATTGACATATTTGGTGAGACACGTCAATTATTTATCTAAAAGTAATGCCACATGTGGAACTCCAACAGTACAAGGATGATCGATCTTTGGAAGTTGTGGTGCTTAAATAATCGCATGAAAAGTTATGGCATCAAAGTAAAAATTGTACGAAAGTTGTAATACGGTTTGTAACTTTTTCCTTAGATAAACCCAATGCACAAACAAACAAAGTCATTTTCTTTCGTTATCCTCTTCTAGAATACTTCTCAATCTATTATTTTTCTTTCTCCAAACAAAGATTCCCATGGTGGGTTCAATGGCTTAGGAAAAAGAAAGATCGGATTCTTCTCAATCTGATCTTGCCCACATAACATGGCAAAGTGTGTCCCCAAACACCCTGACCCTGGATGTATCCTTAGACTATAAATTCCCTGTTGAGTGGGCCCCGCCTTGGGCCGTGAACCCACACCCGAACAAGGCCCTTAACATGCATTTACCAACTGAACAATTATTAATATAAGCTGATAATATATACTTCCTCTGCATCACGTCCCTTGCCTATATATATGCATCACCAAAGCCACAATCACTCACCATCTCCACATGAGCTAGCTTATCAATCAATCTCACACAGCACACTCTATTTCCTAGTCTCACATTCATAGAATGTCTGGGGTTTGGGTGTTCAAGAACGGTGTCGTCCGGCTCGTGGAGAACCCAGGGGGCGAGGTGTCCGGCAGCATCGGGCGGCGGAAGGTGCTGGTCCACACCCCGACGAACGAGGTGATTACTTCGTATGCCGACCTTGAGAGGAAACTATCCTCGCTCGGGTGGGAGAGGTACTACGACGACCCGGAACTCCTCCAGTTCCACAAGAGATCTACCGTCCATCTCATCTCACTCCCCAGGGACTTCAACAGGTTCAAGTCCATGCACATGTATGACATCGTCGTCAAGAACCGCAACATTTTTGAAGTCCGGGATATGTGACTTGAACCTATCCTTGCCGCGGCCAGGGTCGGAGTAGCGTTGCATGATTCCTTGGGTCAATAGAAGTTAGTCTTGCTTGGGGTCTATTGTTGTTTTCGTTTACTCTAAAAAGATCGCTCTTTGGGTGGTTCTTGTTGGGGATTTTGCAAAAGAGAGGGTGATGGTTGCTTAGGATAGAGAAGCAAAAACTCTAGTGTTGAGAGACCAGTCTCATGAAGAAAATGGATGGAGAAGAAGTTGGTTGAGTTAGTGGGTGTGTCATGGTTCTATGTAAATTGTGTTTTGTGATTATCTGGCAATGAATATTGGGTCTCCTTGTGTGTGATAAAGTTTCTTCTTTTTCTTTTTGATTTTTGTTTCTCTCTAACATAAGGAAGCTACTAGAACAATAATGATATAGAATCGGGCTAGGGGGCAACACTAAAGAATCCCATTCGTAGTGATAGAGGGCAATCGTTTTGAAAAGGGGAGAGACAAGAAATAAAGACAGAATCTTCTTGGAGTTATATGTTTGTGCATGTATAGGACATATAGTAGTTTAAGAAGTGTGTAGAAACATTCTGGACGCATGAAGTGACACGATTTGATGGTCAGCATGCAAAATGCAAATTCTTGAGGCTATGTTTTGCCTCCCAACCATTCCCATCAATTTATCCGAGTTGTGTGGAGAGGGCGCTCTCTCTCTCTCTCTCTCTCTCTCTCTCTCTCTCTCTCTCTCTCTCTCTCATGGTAGAAAAAAGAGTTATTTTGAAAACTGCAAGTACATCACAGTGAATTTATGATGGGAGCACAGCAGCGGAATTCTGATACCTTCATCTGGAGAGATCGCCAAGGAGCCCAAATCCAAACCCGTCAATATATCCAATTGGGCCCATAACTCATTAGCTTAAGCTTTTGAGTAAATATGAGTCCAACTGAATATGTTAACGGGCTCGGGCTCCTTTTTGACAATCTCCCTAAATGATGGTATCGGATTTCTGTTGCGCGCTTCTAACAATTTATTCTGTAAAGGAGTCTGATCTGATGCACCATCTTAGGAGGAAAGAAATTAAGAACTTCATGAGAATATATCTCTATGGAATAATTTCTAGAAAAACTAGGCCAATGAACGTACGAAAGGGCTATCATATCACCAGAAAAGGCAGGAGCATTTTGCCGCCACCGGTACCGCAGACACGCTGTGCATAGATTCATCTGATGAGGAAATAATAAATAAATTGATCTCCTATTCATGTGTTTGGTTCAATCTCATCTGTCAAGAACCACAATTTGTTATTAGTTTAGTCTGGTTGGCCGTTAAGGCTTTAAGTACATATCAGTAGGTGAAATCTTGATAAATCAGAATCTGCATTTGTTAGCATAATGACGACATTTTGACGGTCTCGGCAAGGACTAGGTAATAATAAGGAAGACAACCTATAAAACCGAACTTAAGAGACATTGTCGTCGCAAGACACAAGGGAGATGAATGCTACAGTCTACAACGTAAGAATAGATCAAGGACTGAATGATTCGAGCACAGCTACTTAAGATTTAGGAAGTGCAAACGGCACAACCCTTAGAACATACTACAGCCCCATGTGTTGACGAGCTGACATCAAAGTGCCAAACTTCCAGTCGATGTGAAATCTTGGAGAATATCAGCCTGTTATACTTCTTATGCATGCGTAGATGTGTGAATATTTTCATGAAGTTTGGGACAAGTAGGAGCGCCCTAGATTTGGGAACATTATAGCTTTTTCTTTTTATTTTACTTTGGATGACTTCCAATGAGATATTCATTCATGCCACAACAAGATTCAGGACGACCTGGCCTATGTAGTTTCAGTTCAGAGAAGTTCAAAAGCGCCCCAGAAATGCTACTATCTCTGTGAGAATATCAACTTCACAGATCACACCATGTAAATTTTATACCACTATCCTTATTTTAAAAAATTATGGACCAACAAGAAACGTAATATGAAAAAAGAAAGAACACGTTTCGTCTAAAAATTAGCAAGATTAGACATATCCTCGTAATTAACTGTATTTATTACGAAGAAAAACTTGACCTAACTTGGTATTAACGGTCTGTGATCTTCTCAGCCTACAACAGCACATCATCGTTGACTTCATCAATGTGCTTCCCCAATCCATTCCTTTTTTGAAAATTATTCACCGTTTTTAAAAAAATAATCCAATAGTCCCTGAAATTCAGGGTTGTTTCCAACTTTTGTGGACTATACATATAAAAACATATCCTAAAAAAATTTCCAGCCTGCTAGCATTTACCTAGCCTAGCAACTCTTTTGCTAAGGCATGCATTTCGGGTAATAAATCGAAATTTAATAAACCCCAGAAAGATTTTTTTTTTTTTTCTTTCTTAACATTTGATGGCACAGAGAGCTCTCACATATTGACCTTAGTCCATACTCAATGTGTGCATAAGACCTATGAAAAACCCTAGATTTCTCTCCGCTAGGAATTGAAGAACCCAACCTACTATTGTACGTGACATGGCATTGGATTAGTGTG
Organism: Metrosideros polymorpha var. glaberrima; assembly: GCA_001662345.2. Taxonomy (NCBI): domain Eukaryota; kingdom Viridiplantae; phylum Streptophyta; class Magnoliopsida; order Myrtales; family Myrtaceae; genus Metrosideros; species Metrosideros polymorpha. The sequence continues at coordinate 7,170,061 of BCNH02000002.1, forward strand.
GATAAGAGTCTTATCAGAACATGCCCATGAATAAATCAGTCTGCCTAGGGTTTCAATGTGTTTTCTTTTTCCTTCACACCAGAGACCCATTCCTAGTTTGAATGGGCATGTGATGGCCAATGCATTTTCTCCTTTTCTTGCTAGTGACCAGTCAGTTTCCTCCAAATGGGGTTTCATAAAGGAACACAAAAGAATCTCTGATTTTTTGCTTCTCATATATATCCTATCATCAAGAGAGAATGGGGCACAAGAGAGAGATCCCCCTATTTCGTCCTCTCTCTCTCTCTCTCTCTCTCTCTATTATATATAGTTTTGACTTTGAATGCCACCAGAAGAAAGCCTTGTCTTGTCATGCTTACCCCATGCAGACATATTGACTATTGAGGGCCCAATGTATGTGCATGCCTTTCTTTTTTCATTAATTTATGGAAACTTTTTTTACTTCACCCATGGTTGTTTTATTTTAATATAACAAACAGACACTTGAAACGTACCAATTGTCCACTATCAAGCCAATATATACCAAAAACAGAAAATTAAAATTGTTTTTCTAAACATCCATTTGGATAAGCATTGCTTTCACAATCCTCCTATTAAGTTGTGTCTCAGCGGTTCATCATTGTGTCATCGAAATTCAAACACTTGTCGTGCTTTGAAGCAAGGGTTCTGCAAGGGAAAGGAAATAGTGCGTTGAATTGTAACGAGTTCAAATTTTGCACTATCACAGTGAATGTTTGTGTATTCATCTATTGTGCAATTTATATTAAGGCTTTGCTAACATAACAGTCTTTAAGTCACTATAGCCACAAATTCTTGAAAGAGTGGACCCCACAACAATTTATAATTTTTTTTCCACAACACACTGTTACTGTCACAATAAATTAAGAACATTCACTTAATCATTTCTCTTTATATTACGTGAAGGATTTTATCAAATGTATCCTAGCAATAGCAAATTGGTAAGTAAATTGATATATGTTAACTACGAGCTATTATGATGGCTCTATTTCATGTTCTTTGCGTCATAGTAGCGGGATTAATATAAATGTATATTTGGAATATAACTGGAGCAGGAGAGGTGAATGCATGGTATTAGGATAAAGTACAAAAATAAAAGCGTTGCTATTGTAACATTTAATAACATTGTTCTCCGGCTGCAGTTCCCCCTTCTATTACTAGTCCTAGCTTGATGCAATGTCAGCTCCTCCTCGATCGAGGGGCCACTGTCTCTGGAGGAGATGCCTCCATGGAGGTGTTGACCCCTCCAAATTTGGAAGCGGCGGCTCCTATGTGGCAATGGGACAGAGAGAGAGAGAGAGATGCCAAGGTCTCGATAGTCATGGAGAAACCATCCAGATCAATGGAGTTGTTACGACTAACACGGAATCATGAAGAAACGAAAATAAGAAATAGATTGCATAAACTAAACCTGGACACAAGGGATTTACGTAATGAGTGATGTATGTTGTAGCTAGCTAAATCATCTAGAGGAGGTGAATAGGTGAATTTATTAATACTTAACTAAATAATGCGGAAATAAAACGAGTAAGATGGATATTATCAAAATCGTCTGAAATCATAGTCTAAACATTGACGGTGATATGATGATATTTACTAGTGTGCAAGAATCTATCAAAACAAAGAACCAGAGAGAGAAGATAGAGAAAATTGCACATAGATTTTATAGTGGTTCAGCTTAGAACAAGCCTACATCCACTCTCCTACGTTGACAGCCTACTGGTTAAATTTCACTAATCAATCAATAAGAAGCTACAAAAATGAGTGATGACACTCAATTTGATAGATCTCACCATCTCTTAGAGTCACTCTTTCAAGACCTCTCAAAGATTACACTTTTCAACTCACGAAAGAGAAGTATGTAAGATTGAAGCTCTCTTGCACTTTGGAATTTATTATTCTTAATCTTTTTTTTCTTCCGGCCTCTTGGTCTCTTTTTATACTCATCTACTTCCAATCTACCCGTTGGACTGTCTTCAGAGGATCTCTCTCCAATCAGCCCATTGGACAAGAATGTGGAAAGAAGATTGAGTAGTTGTTGAGGGATAAGATCTGAATCTTTGTTGATTTGGTTGCCCATACAACCAAACCTTAGTTTCCATAAATAGAGTTTTTCAGATAAGGACAATAGCTTGCCTTTGGAAAGATTGCTTAATCAATCAAGATGTCTTGCATGAATAATTTTGTTGCAAAACAATCTTTAAGATTGAAAATCAATCAATATTCTTTATCTGTGAAATCTGAGCCAAATCACTATCTGTGATAATATAATCAGTGGAGTTTGTGTTGGAATATATATCCAAAAGTAAATTTATGAAATTTAGCTCCATCGTACAATCTGAAGTCATCGCTTTAGCATATAGTCTGAAAATTTCAAACGTTTTGATGATATCTGCGCATTTGCTTTATAGATATCCACGCTATTATTCTGATAATATCCATGTGATGATGTTGATGATATCCATCAAGTTAATATCTAAAGCTTCAGACGCGATATTCAACCTTCAATAGATAGAGTATGAAAGTATTCATGGTTGAAATAAATATCACCTGAAAGAAAGTACTTCAGCTTCAAGATAGACAATGGACAATTTTGTCAACTTCAAAATATATTATGATGTTTTCTCAACAGTGTGCCTACTTCTAAAAGAAAGGTCGATGAGGTGGTTCCACTATTATCTGCAAAAGGATACTACAATTGCTTGAAACACTCACACTTATGCATTTTCCAATCCTAGATCACACCAGCCACAAGAATCATTACTAAAAATGAGTATTCTTACATATTGCGAGAATTACCAAAAAAGTCTTAAACCTATTATATTTGTATAAAGTTAGTCTTAAACTTTTTTTTTTTTGGCCAATTAAATCCTAAACATTTTACAATTGTGTCAATTCAGTCCATCCGGCTAATTTTGGCCAACCGGTGCTAACATGGACACCGGCAAACACTGAAGTTGACAATTTTTAATAATATTTTATTTTTAAAATTTTTATTTTTATTTTTATTATTTTTTCCTTTATTTTTTTCTTTTTCTTCTTTTTTTTTCTTTCTTTGAGGCCATGGCCAGCAAAGGTTGGCCTCGCCTGAAAGAGGGTCACCCTCGCCATCACCGGGGAGGGTTGGCCTTGCCCAGGGCAAGCGCCGGCAAGGCCGCCCTCGCCACCAGGAAAGAAGGGAAAAACAAGAAAGAAAAAAAAGGAAAATGGAAAAGAAAAATATTATTAAAAATCATTCACATGAGCGATAGCGGCCAAAATTGACCAAATGGACTGAATTGGCAAAATTGCAAAAGTTTAGGACTCAATTGGCCAAAAAAAAATTATGATTGAATTGGCACAATTGCAATAGCTTTAGAACTTTTTTGGCAATTTCCCCTTACATACTCATCTCTTTTGGAGAATGGATCTCAAAAGCTTTCTAGGGTTTTCGCGAGTTTCTAATAAAAAATAAGGTTTGAAAATTAATCGAGGTCGCGTCAGGGGCCAGGCGCTCGTTAAAATAGGCTCGGGCATTCGGCTATTACGCTAGAAAGCGCATAGCTATTGGGCACTGTCCAGCAGCACGGCCACTCTTTGGGTGGGCACCCGCCTGGTGGCCTGGTTAGTCTAAGTGCTAGGCGAACTCTCATTCCACATATCCGATTGCCTGTCTCCGTTTGCGTGCCTCCACAAATACTCCCGAGTGTCTAGAAAATCACAAGCTTGTGTTAATTCCAAATAAAACGGGCTAATTTCGAAACATAACCAACAAATCTCCGGAGAAGTCCAATTTCATCCTTATCGATCGTCATGTCTCCCGAGCCCCTCTAGACTCCTTACTCACTGCAGGTGCTGACCAAGTTCAAGTAGTAACAATACTCGGTCAATGGAACAGGCTTCATTAGCATGCCTGCTAGTTTATTTGCTGTTTGCACTTTCTCAATGGATGCAGTTTTCTGTGACACAATATTACGAGTAAAATGGTACTTGACATCTAAGTGCTTCGTCCGTTCATGATACATATGACTTTTAGTTTAATGTTATTGCATTTTGGTTATCTTAACAATCTTCTCCAGCTGCAATTTCACATCGCTAAGCAAACCTCTGAGCCAAATAACTTCCTTGATTGTCTCGGTTGACATTATGTACTCTACTTCGGTTGCTGATGAAAAGCTAGTACTGGCTGTCATGGGGGGTTTTTCCAACTAATGATACCGTTGGTGTTTGTTTGTAAAACAAACACATAAGGCATTTTCCTTGTCCCACATAGGAAATAAAGTAAAGTTTTGGTCTCTTTATTAGTTAAAAGAAATAGGTGAATGGGCTAAACCCCAAGCGCAATTATGAAGCGCACTTAGCACTTGCAAGCTTGCGCATTGCGGACCAAAATAAGCCTTAATCAATAATTATTATTATTATTTTTTAATTTTGAAATTAATTTTTGACTTGTAACTGTTTAGACAAAACTGTTCGATTTAAGACATGAAAGAGTATGTTCGAAATTGACAGTTTTCATACTTGAAAGGTTATGTTCGAATTGCAATTTTTCGGACATGAATGGGTGTGTCCGTAGTAACAGTTTACAAACCAAGAGATGCGTTCTATTTTTTTATATATAGGACAATTTCGGTTCATTTCAAGATAGAATAACAGAACGAACGACATAACAAAATAACTTTCATTTTCATCTTCCTTCTAAATAGCCAATCTTTCATTGTTTCGCAAAAGAGTTTTAGGAGATTTACTAGAATTGCTATCCAGTATTCTCACCGTGACTTTGTTGTATCTTGGAGGGAATTTACCAGAAACCTATAGCAATCTCGTGGGGCAAATTAATCCTAAAAGAAAGTAATTACACGCCTCAAAGTCCGACTACATTGTGATTCCATTTCTCCAATATATTTCCAACATATACAAGTAGCAAAACTAAACACATGACCTATCATGGATGTCTGCCCATTCAAGTCTCCAGCAAAATCTAAATCCACATAACTTTTTATACCTCTCGGAGTCCGTCTCTTCCCAAAATTCAAACCGACGTCTGTGGTCCCTCTCAAAAACCTCAGAATCCATCTTTCAACTTCCTAATGTTTCTTTCCGAGGTTACTTATATACTTTCTCGCAACATTAACAGCATGCAAAATATCTGATCTAGTGCAAATCATAGTTTACATAATGTTACCTATGGCACTATCATAAGGAACAAGGGACACAAATTTCTTATCTTCCTCTGACTGAGGTGCAAAATCAGCTAAAAGCTCGACATACGAAACTAGTGGGGTACTCACCGGTTTGGCATTTTGCATGCTAAACCACTTCAGCACTTTACAAATAGCACCGCCATGTGACAGCCGAGGCACCTTTGTAGACCTATCCCTCCATATCTTCAAACCAAGTATCTTTTACACCGCACCTAAGTCTTTCATCTCAGGCTCACTACTCAGCTGCCAATTTGGGTCATTAATATGAGACATTTTAATAACTCCTGTCAACATCACATAGCATATCGATTTGGATTTTTCGAATAGCATATCAATTTGTTAAGGATTGGCACAATTGGTTGCGGTATTGGCGAATTTCTAGCTCATAATTGGAGGTCATCCATTTGAATCCCGCCAATTATGTGCAAACTCTTTCGAGTCGAGGTCATCAGCACAGGTCAAAAGTATCGCCTTAACCTCTTCATGGGATTCGCAGGGTATCCAATATGCCTCTAGGCAGCCAGAACTCCACGCCTATGCTCTCTATTTTCACGCTTGTGCTTCTGATTTATAAAACAAATTAAATTATCTTTTTGAATTTGATGAGACAACAAAAAAGTGCTTTTTGGTTCGGTTTCAAACGAACCGACCATCAATTTACTAATTTCCATGACTGGCATGAGTGATCCTTTTTCTTTTTCCTTTTTAACTATAAAGGTGGAAGAAGCTTATATAAATTATTAAGCTTATATAAATTATTCAGTTGTCCGAATTTTAAATTACATATACAAGGATATATGTCGACTTTCTAGTGTCTAGGCATGCTCCTTTCCGACGCCTAACGTAACTTCATGGGGCTCGATAAACAACATCATCTTCACTATGTTGGAGCAATCTTCAAGGAAAAGGGAAAACTTTCTCGTTAACGTCAAGAGAGTCATAACTTGGGTTGGATGGTTCGTAGTCTCAAATCTAAGAAAGAAAAGAGAACAAGAAAGAAAGACGTCCCGCATGAATAACTACAAATAATTTCATTTAGCATCGCCTATTTTGAGTTCAACTCGCATCTTACTTAAATCCAGAAAGGTAATTGAGTATTTTATGGGCTCGAGATTTTATCTTCTTAAAACGTGTTTGCTTGTAATTTTAACCCATATAATTCTTTTTATCCAAACAATATATAAAATCTATTGATGTTACATTTGCTTGTAGTTGTATGCTCTCTAGAGTACTTTTCTAAGTGCCATGAAGTGTGTGCCTAACGTGGAAGATGAGTTGTAAATGGAAGCATCGGAACTTGAAGTGCAAGCATAATTAAATTTTTTATATATTTTTTTGTCAAAGATTGTCCCCCCAAAACACTTTTTAACTACCTAACATGAGAATAATGCAAGTGTAAGTAAACGGACCAGCACTTCCAACATGCTCTAGTTTCCAAAGAGTCAACTTTAAAAGGAAAAGTCATTTTAGACTACCCTAAAGTTAATGTCCATTCCTATGAGAGATTCTTTTGTGTGCGATGCTTCTTTTTTAAGAGAATGTGCACGCGTATATGTTGTGGTTGAGGCGGACGAAGTGTCGAGATTCAACACATGCATTGATTAGTTGAGTTAGGAAAAAGTACCCAATCAGTTCTAAACTTATTATACGAATATTAATTCAATCCTAAACTTTTCAATTTTGTCATTTAGTCATAAACATTTGCACGAAATTCCAAAGTAGTCATTTTAGTCAATTTTTTCAGAAAATCGCTGAAGTGGTGATCTAGCCATCGCCGATTGTCCTATGTAACACATTGCCACATCAACAATTTTTTGGCAAAAATTAATCGAAAGAACTACATATAAATTTCGAGCAAAAATTTAGGACTAAATTGACAAATTTAGAAAGTTGGGGATTAAACTGACATCCATACAATAAGTTACTTATAACTCTAAGTGTGGTCCTTATAACTAAACAACAAAAAAGCAAACTTTAGTTTCAACCCCCGAAAGGTTGCTCAAGTGCTTTAGAGAATTCATGAAGATTGACATTTCATTCTTTAAAGTAGAATTCTAGTTATGTGATTTTACATGTTCTTTTAAGATTGATTCTCATTAGTTAGCAGGCAGAACCTCCTCCAAGTTATACTCATGGAGAGCCATATGCTATAGGGCTTGGTTAGAGACTTAGATAACTCATGGTTTTCCTCTTGTACATATAGATTGTCGCTCTATTCGCTTTATTCTTCTCTTTGCATAATTAATGAACAGATCTTGTACAAAAAGCTTACACTTTCCCAGCTTGCTCATTCCAAATGAAAAACACAACTGCTATTATGGCGAGCATGGTCAGGCAGCGAATCGGCCCGTTCAAGTACGCTCGAGACCGCAAGGCCCGAAGGACAAATGAGCACGAGAAATTCATTATCTTCCTTTTCTTTTTCATTTCGTGAGCAGACTTGAGTAACGAAGGGCCTGCCTCGGCAAGGGCAATCATGAGTTCAAATCCGTATTTTGTGGGCTATACGTGTAACATCTGACTTACGCGGGAGGGAAGGAGTCAAATAAATAACACGCTACGGATCCGTTTGTGAACGGTTCTAGTTTTTTCGGTCCAACACTATCGAGATATAGGGTGTTAAAAGCTTGCAGGATGGCAAAGCAATGGACCTTAACCTAACGCAAGAGTCTAACAAAGATAGAAATGACTCGTACAAGTCTCTAGAAAGGCCATAAAAACATGATGACGTGATATGTTAGTCCCGAGTAACAACAGATGATGTATTGCCCCCGCCAGTATAGATACAAAACATCTCTCTCTCTCTCTCTCTCTCTCTCTCTCTCTAATTGAAGTTGAAGCTTTCTACGTGTGAAGATAGTATGCTAGTTGGAGCAATCAAATCCATGGCAAATGGAAAGCCAAATTACAAGGATCAGGAATAATAAGATACCGAACACGACCATCTTGATTTTCATGTTCTGGTACCACATCTTTCGCCGGATTTGCGTCCCTTGTTTCTTGTACGCTTGAGCCTAGTATTAGGGATAAAGGTTGTTCAATTTTCAAGAGAACAGAGGTTAATATAAAGAGATATCTGCTGGACTAGAGATAAGATATAAACCGCTTTACCTGATCACGCAGATTCTCTGTTTTGTCGGCTAGAATGGTCAGGTTCTCCCCTCTATCGATCGCCTGAAAAATGCACAATGAGAATACAGGAAACAAAATGCGGCTCTTCACATGGGAAAGCTTAACCAGTCGACACAATTTCATCAGATTCCGAACGCATTCGGCTAATCAAGCCATAAATTGAAAAACTGAGACACGACGCATATCACGAGGAAGGAGGATGCTGCGTGAATAATTATTTATCATTTCAGAAAGTAAATTCTCCTCTGCTTGGGGGTTAAGACCATTTCTGAAAGAGGATTCAAAAGTATTACCCCAAACAGATAAGTTCCACCCTCTAGAAACTCACGAGTCCGCCACTAGTAACAAACTATCTGAGCCACATATCCAAACATGCAAGTCATTCACCATAACCTAGTGGATTAGTCATGATCACGAGTGATACGCAAATGGCCAAATGCCAAGGTTTAATTTGTCTCTAGCAACTGTAATTAAAAGGAATATAGACTCCACAGCAGTGGCTTATATTCTACAATATGGCCAATACGTGGAGCACTTTATGCACACATGGCAAAGATTAGCGAGTCTGAATCTTAAAATAGTCAACTACTCAATGCTATTCTTTGGCATTTCTTCAATCTCTCAACCAATTTCCAGCATTTGTGCCTCTTGATCAAGGAGAAATACTCAGTTGTCTACCCTAAGCTGGGGAGAGCGACTTTTTTATTCAGTACTTACAAGGCTTAGAGGGTTTGACATTACTGTGTCAAAAGAGAGAAAAGCAAAAACATCATATTGGAAAGAAAGTTTGAAATGACTGCATATCCCCCCATAGATTGTCTGCCACAGTGTCACTACTCTAAATAAAACCTCATCCAACATACATGCCTGCCAATTTTGTATGTTGCCCTGGGGTACACCCACCTAAAACGTGGGATACGAGTTTACAGTTTGGAAATCCAAGTAATCATCGTAAAACTAGAGGACTTTATTCATTTATCACACTTAACATTGATTTACCAACAGTGTGAACCTGCTCACCACATTATAGATGGGCATATATGCAAAAAAAAAAAAAACAGAGAAAGGTGTTCAGCCCGTCCAAGCTAAATAAACCATGTACATGTAGGCCACTTCACACTAAGAATCTGCTTGCTCTAGGTATAACTGTGCTTTAATCATGTCATCTTGTAGCTATGTGTAATGTGCTGTAGCACTTGTGTTGGCAACACGTGCTTCAAAGCAGGGTAGAGCAGCTTTCTATAAGCTGCCCATTGCTTGCCAAGCACCTTACAAAAGCTTCAATTTCAAAGATGGCTGCTGCAGTAGAGCAATATAAAACACCCTCTAAACCTATTAAGGTGGCCTCATGGTTATATAGATGCGGTATATCTGTGATTACAAATATAGACTTATCGCCAAAAGAAACCCTCCATCCAAAACCCTTCCCTTTTGCATGTAAAGGAAGATGATTGCAATCAAAAGCCTAGCTGTGTGTAAAAGCAGCAAATGCAGAAACTTAGGTGTAAACTATCAGCAAATGAATCTCAGACCCAGTCTGAAGCTACATAGACTTATGAACAAAAAGAACCCTTCATATACCTTGTCAATATTCTCAAGCATTATACTTTTAACTTCTGAAACTTGAGCCTTCACTTTTATTAGCTTATCGATCTCTTCAGCGTGTTCAATAATGTACTTCATGTGCTCCTTCATAATTGGCCTGTAAAATCAAACTTAAACCAATTACTTTTCACTGAAACTCTTTGATCAGAACATCATTTAGCAGCAGTCTCATGGTGACCCATACCCAAACTCCTTATTGAGACTTTTGGCAATAGCTGTATCTGCTTTGCCACCACCATATCTTTTCTTAAAGTCCGCTTTTACGCGCTCCAAAAATGCGATAGAGATTTGCTTGGCCACTGATTCTTTGGCAACAACACAATAAGCTGCAAAGTGCAAAGACAATCATGACAGTCAGCCAGTAAAGAGATCAATAGTTTTCAATGCAAATCACAGGACAATGAAGTGATGTACTCTAAAAACAGAAAGACAAGCTTGCATCAGTTGCTACTAGATGACACAGCTAAAGTTACCAAAACAAATAGATAAAGAAAAACAAAAACTGCATCTTCATTGCCAACTTAAGAATGAAATTAATAGAAGACCATGCAAAAAGGACAAAAACAACTCACAGAGCAGAACTACCCAACCTCGAACAACATGGTCAGCCCCCAAAAGGAACACTCAAATGATGACCTAGGAGGTGGCACATATGTATTGTTTCACAACTATTTTTCACTGTGAGATTTGAGGTGTTACAAACCAATTAATGCTAAGTTATCCTCATTACTCCTTCTAGCATATAATATATACAACTCCAATGATGTACGAGGCCATCAACCACCATGCTAGCTGCCACCATCCTGAGCCACCATTCCGTCGGATCAGGGCACTAAAGATGCAAACTGGTCTCCACACAATAATTAGCCTGGCTCTACAAATATTTGGCCCCATTCACTATGAAATGAGTAGACCAAGCTCCAAAAAAGGACTCACAGTGGAATTAACTCTATCTGGTTATAAAATCACCACATTAAATCTTCTCTTACACAGTTTAGCTTAAAGCAGGAAATTAATACAGTTGATGGAAACAAGATCACAAGAAAATCCTCATTCCCTGACATACCCCAAATATGGACACACAGACGTGTGAACAACACATGGTAGTCCAAATCCCAATGCACAAAGCCTATATCTGGTTATGACTAGACCACTACTAAACAATCTCGGTAACCTGATCAAATAAAGTGCCAACACTCAAAGTGCGCTACAAACTCCTTAAAAAGTTGGTCAGACCAATTTGACAGCGTGCCTAAAATAAGGATCGAGAGATGGAGCAGGCACACTGCATCTTATTGTTAATTTTAGTTCAAATGCCACATTTGGATCTAGAGATGGATCAGGTACACATGGTAGTCCCCACCCCAATGCGCAAAGTGCTAATACTTAGCACCCTGCTTGCTGACCATCTACCAAACTGCATGTGCGCAGAGATGGAGCAGGCACGCTGTATCTTACTGCTATGGCATAGGATCAATATCTTAGCAGATAAAGTTATTCAAGGAACAAATCAGAAACTAATGTACTGAATGCGAAACACTGTGTCAGGACTTAATGTAAAGAAATGAATAAATAGAAACCACTTTCCCAGCTTCCCTATCTTCTGACTCGAGAGACAGGAACTAAACATGCAAAAATTCGTGATAATTTCGGAGACTCCACCACTTTACAACGGTCAACCAAAACTTCAATTGAGAAAAACTGAACTTTTTAATTGATATAGATTGCAACATCTAAATTCACAAGCTCAACCATGTTCACCATTCAGCAAAAGATATTGAAGTAGCAACGTGGTGCTTTTATAGTTCAGAAACTACTAAACAGTCCTCTCAGTCAAGGTAATCAATACTTAACACTCTTGTTCCCAGTAAAATAAAAACCCCATGTTTGTTCTTAATAAATTTTGCAACTCAGCAAACACCAAACCCTTTTCAGAAAACAATCTACCAGCTCCTGAATCCACATAAAGTAATAATATTCTCCATATTCTCCGCAAATGTTAGGCAAAATGAAACATCAAATCTTCCTTCACTCTGCTCATTTCACCCCCACAAACCCAGAATCCAGAAATAGAAACAAAAAGAAAAGAAAAAAGAATCACCCAACATGCAAATTCACCTAATTGTAGCTCCCCAGCTCCAAAACGAACCAAAACCCAAGTGAGCAAATCACCTCTAAACTCAAGATCCAACTCCCCCTCACCAGCAATTCGACTACCCCCACAGAGCGAATCAGGAAAACAGCGTTCAAGCTGAGACGGAAACAGAGAGCCAAGCCAAATGGGACTGACCGTAACCATCTTCGAGGAGGAAATTGAAGGTGTGGTGATCGCAGGAGTAGGTGAACTTGTTGTTGGAAGAAGGAAGCTTCTGGAGGCACTGAGCGGCTATGGCCGGGAAGTTGCCGGTGAACTCCGTGTACTCGGCCAGTATCATCGTCCCTCTCGCCACGAAGCTGTATATGAACGACTCGTCGCCCATCGTCTTCCTTCAGCTCTCGAGAACGAGTTCGAGGACCGAGCAAGAGACGTTCAAGTCGGGGAAGAGAGAGAGAGAGAGAGAGTTTGTCTGTATATGTCTGCGACTTTTTGTGCTCTTTTGTTCCACCATCAACATCATTATTTCTGACCTTTGCAAGGAAGGAACAAATCTTCTTTTCTGATTATGGTTTTAGGCTTAAAAAAACCTTTTTGGAGTGACTTCATATTTTTATTCTTTGGTTTTTACCTATCCATTTTAAGTTCCGTTTGATAACAATTCTATTTCCGAAAATAATTTTTTCTGATAATTTTTCTCAAAAATAAGTGCTTCTTGTTTCTATTTCAAATTTGTTCCAAATCTGTTCTGAAAATAGAAAAATTAACTGTCGTTATTTAACAGATTTATGTTCTTTTTCTATTTTCGAGAACAAAAGAACAGAAATCAGAAAAATAAGAGCGTTATCAAACATGCCCTTAACATTAATTTCAAGCCCCTCAAATCTTCCTTTTTTTTTTAATATTCGGTATATATTTATTCTATACCTTGATTAAATATATAAAACTTGATTTAATTATGAATATAATCTTTTATTTGTTTAGTAAAAGGAAAGTAGATGTAGCATAAAGGTAGGCTATACACAACGTTTTAAGAGTCAGAATAATGCGAAAAACAGTTTTAATTTACATGTCTTTTGAATAATTAGTAAGAAAAGACATGTACTTGTTTTTTTTTCCATATTATATGTTTTCTTTAAATGTATAAGTAGGAATGAATTTTCATTTTTTAGATTATGTCGAGTGTACGAACCTTCGCCACAGCTCGATTAATTCCAATGCATGTTATAGAGTAAAACTCCATACAGTGGATGAGATCTACAAGACTAATTTTAACACAAGAGATGTAGTGATTTTCAGATATGGATCTAATCCATTCAAATTTATGTCTTTCTTTCTTTTTTGAGGTGATCGGAGAAAATGATCTTGGTAACGAGCATGACATATTCCAAATATAATTGACATAATCCAATAAGAAAATGGTCAGTGCCTCTATAATTGATTGAAGGGAAAAAGAGAATAAGATAGATTGGCGTGCCAAAGTGGGGACACAGACTCTTCATGGGATAATATTTTTATTTCATAATTCAATTAAAAATATGAATTCGAGCTCTATTTTCCTCTGTGTTTCTAAAAGCAATTTTCGGCGGTGCTTTTGCCAATTGCAAGTTGGCCGTGTTTTCCAACTTTGCGGACTCGTTTTCGGACCGCGAAAATATTAAGAAAAATGAAATTTGGCCTTTTCTTGGGGACAGGATGTTCGAATCTTACTTGCGAGGTTGGCGAGCATCTCTTCGACCAATATAATAACGTTTCACTATTTCAAAGAGTTGGTGTCAAGAAAATATTATTTAAAGAATATAATACTGAATAAAGCAATCCATGTACTCCAAAAAATTAAAATTGAATACGCGATGTCACCGGCCAAAATGAAAGATATTAAGAAATAACAAAACAATCAATTTAAAAAAATATATGAAAATTGTACACATTAGTGCTCATCGCGCCACGTAGGACGACCAACGTCTACATTAGCAAACATCAGCAATTTATGGACAAAATTAGTTAGGAGGACTCAATTGGCAAATTATTGAAAGGTTAAGAACTGAATTGGTATAAGTGCAATAAATTTATGACTTTTTAAATAATTCCCAATTAATTTGTGTAGAAATTTTTTAGGGTGAAATGGTTATAAGTGATTTCCGCACATTTGCTTCTCTATTTATAGAGAGTTGGAGGTGGTTTCTTCAAGATGATATTTCAATATATTCCATTTTTTTTCTCTGGAATTCTCCCTTTTCTTAATTAAGTAAAATTGAATTTCTTATTAAGCTAATAGCAGCTAAACTGTTCTTTTCTAATTCTCGTATTAAACGAGTACCAAAAACATTTCTAATACATGTCTATTTTAGCAAAATTGTAAGTTTAAATTATTAGTGTGATATCCCGAAATTTCAACGTTAGGAATTAATCAAAGGATAATTGTCGATTTAATTCGAAAAAAGTATACAATCAAATTGTCGGATGTTTTCATGTGGTCAAGGCAATAAAATGAAATTCGATGAATTGTTAATCACGAATTTCAAGCTGATAAAAAGTTTAGAACATTTGGTTATCGATATCTCAAATTTTATCAGTAAACCCTAAATTGTCAAAAAAAAAAGGACAGTAAGCCGAAAATTAAGGATTAAAGAGACGTTTCAGACATCGCACAAACCAACGGGCCTATTTTCTATTATTTTCGGATTTCAAGAGGGCCTATATTGGGAAATGACCGTTTTGCCCCCAAAAGCCCATTTTAGACCCAAACGAAGAACCCATTGGATATCAAGCCCATTAGGCTCATTAAAATTCAAGCCCAAGCCACGTGAATAGTGCCAAGCTTATGTAAATAGTGCAAACCCGTATGAATAGTGCCGATGGTAGAAATGACCAAAATACCCCTTCTAGAAGAGAGATATTTTTGGAGAAAGAGACAAAATAAGATTAGAGTTTTCTTTTTGGCAATCTTGAAAGAGAAAGACAACTTGATGAAGAAGAATGCTTCTTGGCCACCCATTCTCTCTCTCTCTTCTTTCTTTCTCTTCAATTAATTGGCTCAAGTTGTCTTGATTTGCAAGAAGCCAAATTGGATATTTTGGGGTTGCATTATTGAAGAGGCAATGATGTCTTAAAACTTCAAGAGCAAGCAAGACACACACACACACACACACACACACTCTCTCTCTCTCTCTCTCTCTCTCAAAATTCGTAGCTCCCCTCCCTCTTCTCCATTTTCACCATTTTTCCTTCTTGTTTCACCCCCCTCACCTTGCCACCGCACTACCCAAGACGTGCCTTAAAGTCATGCCCTTGCCACCGACGTTTAGGCCGCCGTTGCCAAGCCATGCCGCCATCATCACTGCCCAAGCCAAGCTATCGTTGCGCCAAGTCAAGCCGCCATTAATACCCATTTTCCATCTATGCCCCGTCGCCGAGCCACCACCACCATCGCCTTCGCGTCGTCGCCGCCGTCACCGCCACCGTTAAACAGTAAGTTAACTCTCTAATCCTCGAATAGGTTGTTAATTGCACTTAGGGTTAGTTTAATTGACTATGGTTAGATTAGCTAACTAGTGTTGGTTTAGATGACCATGGTTAGGTTAGTTAACCCTGATTAGGTTAATTAACCATGGTTTGGTTAGTTAACCCTGGTTATGTTAGTTAACCATGGTTAGATTAATTAACCATGGTTTGGTTAATTAATCATGGTTGGGTTAGTTAACCACGGTTGAGTTAATTATCTTACATATGGTTTTAAGATGAGAATTGCTTAGGAAAGATAATGGTTTCATATTTGATGATTTTATAGTGGAAAAGAATGCATTTTGGCATGTAAATGTGATCGATGTGGTATCGTGCTTATATACTGAGTTTCATGCATTGAAATAATCTGGTGTGCTTGAAAAGTAAAGCACGTAAAGTTTGGCATGAAAAGTACGTTGGTTTGATCACGTATGATTTATTCATTGCATTTTTATGTGAGAAAATGGCACTACATTTGCTGTATGAACACAATCATGGCATAAGCACGAATCATGTGGCATTGGCTAGAAAATAAGAAGAACTAAATTGGCATGCATGATTGAAGTGCTCGTGTGATCACAAAACTAGAACGAACTCTCAGTGGATTTTAAGGATGATGCATGATTAATCGTAGTCTCAAAAGGAGTCGAGATGATGATGATTATCGGATGCCCGATGGATTTCGAATGATAAATCGCGGTGCTCTTTGAAGCCGGACCGACTCTCCTTATGGAATACCGTCTACTTCTAGGGAAGGTCGAGGTGTGGTTGTGCCTCGGTCTTCTGGGAGGAGATGACGCCGTGCCTAATGGGGCGGGACGATACCCTGTCATGCCGAATGACTGCTAACCGTGTGTACCGCAGTGGCCCAAAGAGGGTGTGGTCGCCACTCTTTGGGGTCATGTGATCCCCGAGAGTGGGCGTAGTCACTAGGCATAAAACTGAACCCTCTTGATTGCATTGCGTAGGAGAAATGGTGTTACATGTTTGATATTGTGCCTAGTCTAATGCATTGTTTATAGAATGCTATAACTGTTAACATGCAAGGCGTGTGCATGTGCTGAGCTAAGATAAGAATGCATGTGATTTGCCTATTGATTAAGTTGAGTCGACCGAACCTGTTATAGGTTGTGTAAAGTGAGGGTTGGTCGCTATTGATCTACTTTTGTCATTGAGTTGTATGTTTAGAGTTCGCTCTACGTGAATCAGCACCTTGCGCGAGGCTTAGATTGTTACATTACTGAGATTTTTATCTCACTCATTGTTGTTAACCGCTTTTTAGGACCATAGATCGGAAGGTTGACAAGTACAGTTCGAGGTGCTCTCGTGTAGAGAAGTTTAAGTTAACCCGACCCCCAATATCTTTTTGTTGGTCTGGTTACAAAGTGACCCGAAAGTAAGGGCTTGTAAAAATATACTTCCTAGGGTTAACATGTTTATAAATAAAAGAAAACGTGTTTTGGTAGCGCTGTTTGCTATGCTGTTTTTCCTACTATCCCTACTGTCAGGTGTTGTTATTCGTTTCCACATGAGTTAAGTGAAAAATAAAATAAACGGGTCATCGACGCATCTTGGGACGTCGCATTTTTTTTACTAACCCAAAGGATAAGTGATAAGGATGGTCGCATGCTCAAGGGCAAGGGGCGTGACAATTAGCCACTTTTTGAGTATCCGATCTAATTAATACCCCCAAAAAATGTGAAATTTATTGCTACTATTAGCAAAAAGAAGAATAAAGCCTATCAAAATACTTTTATCAATATATGTTGCGCAAAGCGCGAGCCACATAACTAGATTTTTGTTATACGTTTGTAAAATTAACAATAATAATGCAGATGATTAGGTCTAATGTTAACATCGCAATACATGCACTTATGTATCTCCCTCAATAAAAAGATATTACTTATGGCACTTCAAGTTTACAATATTAGATTTATAATAACAAAAATGTGGGAAATATATGTAGCTCCCAAGCATGTCAACAATTCACATAACACAATATAAATGTCCTAAATAGTGTTATTAGCTCTTTAATTGATGTGCATGAGGGAAAGGGGTCTTTCATATGGTAAGATCATTAACAGACGTACAATTTAAAAGAGGCAATGACACGTAAATAAAGTAGTAGCTACATTATTGAACAATAGACATGATGGATAGGGAAAGAAAAGAATTGAAAAGCAAAAGTGAGATTTTATAGCTTATCGCCAAACTACTTATTGCAGCACCACTATCGGTTTCAAATGATTGTGCGTGATAACGAGGAAAACTTTGAAATTATGATAAGATGCATTGACAAATGGCCCATTAAAGGGAACGTAGCATCTATATCTATCTATATATTATAAGAAAAATTCCAAATACCCTGAAATTGGGGCTACATGATTCTCAAAGCACCCTCGTACTTGACCTAGTTTCAAATAATCCCATTGTGGACAACTTTATTCCAAGTGAACCTTGGGTCATCGACCGGCGAACACGTGCATTCGCACGCATGCAGGGGCTTTTTTAGTCAAAAATATATATATGAGATTGGCTCAAATGCATGTGAATCGTGCAAAAAAAGCCTCAAATTTTAGTTTATTTGAAAGATGCAAATCAAATAATGAACTCAAATTGCATTTGTCATGTGTCTTAGATCTTACCTAATGTGCATTGACAATTCTATTAAATAATCTCTTTGTTGGTATTAAATTTCTCGTCAGAAGTCGAATATTAATTCGGTGAACATTATGTGTGCGCCTCGCATGGCAATCCACATTTTTAACGTTAATTTTTCCATTCTTAAAAAATAGCATTTCAATAGGGATGAAGCCAGTGTTCAATTGAATATTTTAGTGGCAAAGCTCTTCCTAGAAAATAAATTTAAAACTTTACATTATTATAATCAAGAGTTTTCAATAAAATAAAATAAAAACCTTAATTCTGGCTCCGTCACTGAGGTAATCCAATCAGTGTAGAGGGACTTCTGCAAAAAGTGAACAAGCCATTAGATCAGATTTGTGCCCAAGAACAGGAAGGATCTTGTAGATAGAAGAGGATACAAACGATTTCGTCCATGGATCCTGTGCGAGCCTTTGCACTTCAAGATCAAACACCCAATCTCTTCGCCCACTTCATTTAAGTTTAGGTCCATTTATTTCCCCGGAAATGAACGATTTAGAAAATATTTTTCTAAAAATGATTGGTCATATTGCTTAAAATGACGAGCTAGCAAAAAATGTTTTCCATTATCGACAATAATTTATATTTATAATTTTTCGTGAACGATGAAAATATTTTCATTCAAACATTTTTATAATCGATATACACCATATTTTTAGGAAAAGATTTTTCGAACCTTGAATTTTCTGCAAAACAAACCAACCTTAGATTTATAAATACGTCCTAACACTGGCAGAAGCAATAGCTACTTTGTTGATTGAGGCTTCCAACGGTCAAATTTAGCATGGAGATTTTTAAGTTCAGATTCAAGATGGTATTCGAAGCAATTGAAGAGTCCATGAACATTCTCAAGAGTGCTACATTCATCTCTCTCTAGTTTTGGACCAATATCTAAATTCGATTGGCCTTGGTTTAGTTACCTTGGAAAGTTTCGTCTTAAAAAAAATGACATTTTTTTAGATTTATGGCGCGAATGACAACTATTATGTTCTCGAGAACAATTTGTAGCCAAAAATAGTTTTTTTTTTATTTCTAATCCTTGAACGAATTTCTGAGTAGAAAGACGCGTTTGATAACAATACAAAAATATATTTCTGAAACAGAAATTCGATTGATAACTGTATAAAATTTCTATTTCCCTGATGTTGGCAGTGGCAACCGGCAGCAGCGGTGGATGGGGAGGGAGTGTTGACATCTAATTTTTAACTAGTATGTCATAAAAGACGAAAATGCCGAATTTAGGTTTCAATCGTGACAAAACCTATTTCTTGACCCAAAAAGAGTCGTTTCTCATATGGTCATGCTTCGGCCTAGCATTTAGGAGACATTTAAATCTTAGCCCCAAAAGAGTCAAAATTTGACTTTTGAGTTAACTTTTTGATCAAATCTTTGACCAAAAGTCAACCTCGAGGTGGAATATTATTATATTTTCGCATGAAAAGGTTCTAAATGATGTCATTTGAATTTTCCCGCTTTAGATTCTCAAAAATTTTGAGATTTGGCTTAGAAATTGATTTTTCTTGGAAAGTTAATTTTTCTTGGCCAAAAATTAGATAAAAATCACATAACATTTTATTCATTTCTTAATTGAGTTTATGCATGTATAATTTCACGAAAATCAATTAGGAACATATTTTTCCCAAATTTGTGGAAAAGTAAATCCTAATTGGCCCAAAAACCAAAATTGATCATTTATATGGCATTTTTAGAGTTTCTTGTAGTTGAGACATTTGATCTAGAAGATGTAATACATCAAACCCCCCAATAAAAATCAAGTTTTTAGCATGTTGGAGAATTAGCCCTAAATTCGAGCCTAAACAATCATCCCGATCAATTTCTTTATGAGTAAAATTTGGGTCATTTAATTAAACCAAATCTAAGAGTCAGAATAATGCGAGAATTAGTTTTAATTTACGTGTCTTTTGAATAATTAGTAAGAAAAGATGTGCTCGTTTTTTTTTTCCTTATTATATGTTTTCTTTAAATGTATGAGTAGGAATGAATTTTCATTTTTTAGATTATGTCGAGTGTGTTCGCCACAACTCGATTAATTCCAATGCATGTTATTGAGTAAAACTCCATATGATGGATGAGATCTGCAAGACTAATTTTAACTCGGGAGATGTGGTGATTTTCATATATGGATCTAATCCATTCAACTTTTTTTTCTTTTTTGAGGTGATCAGAGAAAATGATCTTGGTAATGAGCATGACATAATCCAAATATAATTGACATGATCCAATGAGAAAACGGTCAGTGCCTCTATAATTGACAGAAGGGAAAAAGAAAATAAGATAGATTGGCGTGCCAAAGTACGAACAGGGAGGGACAGAGGCTCTTCATGAGATAATATTTTTTATTGCATAATTCAATTAAAAAAAAAACAAATTCCAGCCCTATTGTCACACCCCGGCCCTCAAGTGCGCGACGATCTCGATACTTCTCTTTGGTCATTTGAATGTAACATCCCAGGACACATCGTCAACCCATTCTTTTTATCTTTTA
This sequence comes from Metrosideros polymorpha var. glaberrima, assembly GCA_001662345.2. NCBI lineage: Eukaryota > Viridiplantae > Streptophyta > Magnoliopsida > Myrtales > Myrtaceae > Metrosideros > Metrosideros polymorpha. The sequence continues at coordinate 7,190,768 of BCNH02000002.1, forward strand.
ATTAACGCAAGTGAAAACGATTAACAAACACCCGACAGTCATCATAACATGGATAGTATCAAAAATAACAAAACTACACTCATTACCAAATACGCTTTATTAACATACATGTTAACCCTACGAAGTTTATATTTACAAGCCCTCGCTACAGAGCACTTCCTATCGAGACCATCAAAACAATACCAGGGTCGAGTTAACCTATTTTTACTATGCGAGGGCACCTTGATCTGTCCCGAACCGCACATGTCGACGTTCCATTCTATAATCCTGAAAAGCGGTTAACAATAACAAGTGAGATAAAATCTCAACATGTTAACAACTTAAACCTTATGTAGGGTGCTGATTCACCTAAAGCATACCCTAAACATGCGGCTTAACATCGATGGCAGATCAATAGCAAGCAACTCTCACTCTACTTAATCTATAATAGGTTCGAGTGATTTAACTCAATTAACAGACAAATCACAGGTATTCTTACCTCACATTGGCACATACCCTGTATATTATTAGTTATAACATTCGATAAATAATGTATCAACCAAGGCAATCAGAACACATATCACCATTTCTCATGTGCAATGTATCCAAGCGTGTTCCAATTTTATGCCTAGTGATTACGACCGCTTTTGGCCACCGCACGACTCGAAGGGTGGTGGCCTTCACCTCTCTAGGCCACTGCACCACTTGAAGGCTAGCAGTCCTCCAGCATGATCGAATATCGTCCCGCCCCATTAGGCACAGCAACGTCTCCTCCTGGAAGATTGAGACGCGGCCACACCACGACCTCCCCCGTAGGTAGACGGCATTCCATAAAGGAGAATCAGTCCAGTCTCTACCGCGATCTGTCATCCGAACCTCTGCTAGACATCTGATAAAATCTTTGATTAAATCGGGCATCGTCCCTAATCCTCTAGGGGGTCCGTACACTTTTATAATCACACGAGCATCTCAATCATGTATGCCAATTCAGTTCTTCATATTTTTCTAACCAATGCCATCATGATTCGTGCTCATGCCATGATCGTGCTCATACATCAAACTTATTACCATTTTCATATGTAAAAATGCAATAAAATAATCACACGTAATCACACAGATATGCTTTTCTCGTCAAACTTCACGTATTTCATTTTTCAAGCCTCCTAACTTGATATCTAAGCACCACACCACACAAATCACTATTTATATGCCAAAAATACATTATTTTTTACTAGAAAATCATAGTTCATGAAACAATTACATTTCTAAGATAATCCTCACCTTAAATCACACAAAAGCATATATAGAAACACCGCATATCACAAGTACAAGACACCATAATTAATAACTCATCAACCAACCCTCAATAGCCTATCAATAATTTCTTGATAACTTATCACCTATTTCATAATAGCTTATCATCCATTTTATGATAGCTTATCACCAAATCCTCGATAGCTTATCACTCCTTTGGTGATAGCTTGTTACTTTTCTTTAATGACCTATCACCTCTACTAATCATTTCATGATAGCCTATCAACTAACTCAACCATAGTTAACTAATTTAACCATAGTTAACTAATCCAGCCATAGTTAACTCTAAACTTCACTTAATCTAACCCTAAATGCAATTAACAACATAACCAATGAGTAGGGAGTTAACTCATCGTTTAACGGCGGTGATAGCGCGAAGGTGGTGGTGGTGGTGGCTTGGCGACGGCATGTGGATGGAAAATGGGTATGGACGGTGGCTCGGCTCAATGACTTGGACGGCGGAGCTTGGCGCGGCAAGAACAGCACGGATGGACGACGAGATGGTGGAGATGTGAGGACGGCGATGGCTAGGCGGTTCGGCGGCAAGGACAACGTGGAGATGGTGATGGTTCGGTGATGGTGGTGGTGGTGGTGAGGAAAGGGAAAAATAGAAAATGAGAGGGGGAGAGAGAGAGAGCATGAGAAGAGAGAGAGGAAAAGAAAAAGTGGAAGAGTGAGAAAGAGAAAAACTCTTAATCTTCCCAAACTTAGTCCCCAAGCTCAACCCACATTAAATGCACTAAAAATCTTGTCCTCCTATCCATAAATATTTACCTTCCAAAATGGGTATTTTGGTCATTTTAGTCATATGGGTATTTTGGTCATTTTAATCATATGGGTATTTTGATAATTTTCACTTCAGGGGCAAAACTGTAATTTCATACGAGGGGCAAAACTTTAATTTTCCACTCAAGGCTCTTGTGGCGGAATTTGAAGAAAAAGAGGTCCGTTGGCCTTGCCGGTTCCGTTGTTTAATCGCTTGATTTGAAAATACCATCGCTCAGGATCGATTTAGTGTCCGTCGATAAAATTGGAAAAAGATGCGACAAAGTCCAATGTTCGTTTCTCAATCCTCAAAAATCCAATATCTTTAATCGGATTAGAATTCGTGGTTAAAATCCATCGAGTTCCATTTTATTACCTTGATCGTGCAAAAATGTCAGAAAATCCGATTATATACTTTTTCCGAATTAAATGAATAACCATCCTTTGACTAATTCATAAAGTTGAAATTTCAAGATATCACACCTATTTTCCTCTGTGTTTCTAAAAGCAATTTTGGGCTACTTTTGCCAATCGCAAGTTGGCCGTGTTTTCCAACTTTGCAGCCTCGTCTTCAGACCGCGAAAATAATAAATGAAAGGAAAAAAAATAAGAAATAACAAAACAATCAGTTTTTTTATAATAAAAAAAATTATAAAAATTATGCACATCAATGTTAATCATATCACGTAGAATGACTGACATCTACGTTAGCAGTTTCCGGCCAAATTTGGTCAGAGGACTCAATTGGTAAATTATTGAAAGGTTTAGGCCAAAATTGGCCAAATTAAAAAGTTAAAAACTAAATTGGCGCAAGTGTAATAAATTTAAGACTTTTTAAATAATTTTCTTGTTTAATTTGTGTAGAATCTTTTTTAGGGTGAAATGGCTATAGAGGCTAGAAGTGATTTCTGCACATTTGCTTCTCTCTATTTATAGAGAGTTGGTGTCACGCCCCGACTCTCGAGCGCGCGATTATCCCTAACACTTTTCTCTTGGGTCATTTGAATGGGACGTCCCAAGATGCATCGTCGACCTATTCTTTTTATTTTTTGATTAACGCAAGCGAAAACGATTGATAACCACCCAACAATCACAACAACAGTGATAGCATGAAAAACAAAAATACAATCACGATCAAGGCACACTTTGTTTATAAACTTGTTAACCCTATGAAGTTTATACTTACAAGTCCTCAATATGGGGCGCTTCCTATTGAGACCATAAAAAAAGTATCGGGGTCGGGTTAACTTAAACTTCTCTACGTGATAACACCTTGAACTGCACCTATCGATCTTTCATTCTATGGTCCTGAAAAGCAATTAACAATAACGAGTGAGATAAAATCTAAATAAGTTACCAACATAAGCCTCGTGTAGGGTGCCAATTCACCTAGAACATACCCTAAACATGTGACTAAACATCGATGGCAGAACAATAGCAAGCAACTCTTACTTTGCTTTAACTACAACAGGTTCAAGTAACTCAATTCAATACCACTCAACTAATAAATCGCAAGCATTCTTGCCTCGCCTTTGTACATACCTTGCATTTTATCAGTTATAACATTTGATGAACAATACATCAACCAAGGCAGTCGGAACACAAATATCACCATTCTCATGCATAATACATCCAAGCGTATTCCAATTTTATACTTAGTGATTACGCCCACTCTCGGGCACAACTCGAAAGTTGGTGATTGTCGACCTCTTTGAGCCAAGGTACAACCCTCGATTGGCAATCTTTCGACATGACCGGGCATCATCCCAAAACCATCAGGCACAGCAACGTTACAACCTCCCCCAGAGATGGACAGCATTCCATAAAAGAGAATCGATCCGGCCTCTATCGCGATCCGTCATCCAACCTCGCCAGGCATCTGATAAATCATCATCATCCTGACCTCGCCGAGAATCCGATAAATCAGGCATCATCCCCAAGCCTCTTAGGGGTCTGTACTCTTTGTGATCACACGAGCACATCAATCATGCATGTCATTCTCATTTCTTCTTTTTTTAACCAATGTACTTATAATACGTGCTTATACATCAAACTTATTGCCATTTTCAAACGTAAAAATTGCAATAAAATAATCACATGTGATCACACAAACATGCTTTTCACGTCAAACTTCACATGCTTCATTTTTTCAAGCCTACTAGATTATTCCAACACTTAAAACTTGGTATCCAAGCACGACACCTCATAAATTATAATTTATATGCCAAAAAAGCATTATTTACAACTAGAAAGCTATAGTTCATGAGACAATCCTCTTTCCAAGGTAATCCACACCTCAATTCATACCAAGGCATATATAGAAATACCACATATCACAAGCACAATGTATACTAATTAATAACTTATCAATCGAACCTCGATAGCCTATCGAAAATCCTTGATAACTTATCGCCTATTTGACGATAGCTTATCATCTATTTTACGATAGCTTATCACTAAATTCTGGATAGTTTATCATCCCTTGGGTGATAGCTTATCACTCAAAAATCAATAACTTGTCACCCCTTTGGTAATAACTTATCACTTAATCCAACCATAGTTAACTAACCCAACCATAGTTAACTACTCCAACCATAGTTAACTCTAAATTTTACTTAGTCTAACTCTAAGTGCAATTAACAACCTAACTAAGGATTAGGGAGTTAACTCACTAGTTTAACAGCGGCGGCAACAAACGGCAACGAATGGCAACACGACACGACTTTGCTTGGCGCAGCAATGACACAGGCGAACGGTACGATGATGAACTTGGTGGCACAGCACAACGAAAAGGCAGCAGTGAGGGCGCAGCTACACAGTGATGGACGTCACGGTTCAGTTCAGCACGGCTACGGCACAGTGGCATGGCTTGACAATGACGGACCGAACGGCGACAGAAAGGGCAGCAAGGTGATTGTCACGACCTAAATTTCGAAAAAAACATAGGTTAATGGATTACTAAGTTAATTAAATTAACTAACTTAGCTCGGACCCTCCCAAGTCCTACCAAATCACAACTTGAGGTTTCGGTATTAACGTGCAAAAGATTTAAAGAAACGGAGTCGCCACTAATCGTTTATGGTAGGCCGATTAGAAACCTAAATAAAGTATAAGGAGATATACTTTATTTCTATGAACCAGAGATAAAGTGAGTTCGGAAACTTCATTACGCTAATATTTCTATTAACGTCCTTTCGGTACCCATTTTTCATGAAAATTTCTTGATTGGCAATGTAGATTAATGTTTTTGAGGTTTTCTTTTCTTGAATACAATGCTAATGCAATCATACTCTAAAATGAAATGCATTTAATTAAATGATTTAAGTCTGATGATGTAAAATTAAATGACATGCATTTATGACCCTAAACTTACCTTTTCTAAATGACGGGCAAAAATGTCATGTGACTATACTATATGACAGGCAATTTAATTAATTAATCCTAATGACTAAAATTAAATAATAAATGAACCTAGACATTTAATTCTATATGAATGCACCTAAAAAATTATATTAAATGAACCTAGACATGGCACTAATGAATCTAGACTAATGACATGCACATGATGAGTTTTTTTTTTTATATTTATCATTGATTACATTAAACAAGAACAAATAATTTAAACAGAAATAATCAATCTTGCCCATTATATATCTTTAATTCTGATTTCCAATTTCACAACATTCCCCTGAATTGAGGCCAGAAAGTGAATTAATTTATAGAATAACCATCATCCCCAAATACATAGGGCAGATTTTCAAATTCTATTTTAGAATTATCAACCCAATTCTCCAAATCGGGGATGTGATATATAATTTTCATGTGCGGGCACAATCATACTTCTGAATTGAAGTCAGATATTACCCTATTGCACATTTTCCTCGGGACATAGGCACAATTGGAGCATATATTATTAGCAAGATTGATTATTAACGTGCAAATTATCTCATAATTATAAAAGGGAAGCAATCACAACAAAAAATAAAAGTAAAAAAAAATCATATCATATCTCCTAAGATAATGTGCCTAATTTAAAAGATAATATCGCATTATTTCTAATTCGATATTATCTCATCTGGAAGATTCACATTTTTTTTTTAATTAGGAAAACATAATCAGGAGATAACATTAAATCGATAGAATTATTTTAAAATAAGGAAATAAAATAGAATAAAAACTACCTTATTCAGAAATTTTCCAGATTGGGATCAATTGGAGAATCTCGATCGTCGATCAGACTATTTGGAAACCAGTGGCTTGCGCACGGGAGTACTCCTCGGAAGGCAGACACGACTGAGAGAATCTGCAAGATCGAACAAAGTGCAACAAAGAATGTTGAAGTAAACTTTTCTTCTTTGACTTCTTTTATAGGTCACGCCAAATTAACCCAATAAACCCAAGTCTCCTCTACTTCTTTTTTTGTCTTCTCGTGCCCAAAATATTGCTCAGTCACGATTGGGAAGTAGCAACGTTGTCGTCGGTGGACTCGACTTCGAGGCACGACTACTCAGCGGGAACTCGGAAGGATGGTGAGGCAGCAATTCGCAATGGTGGGACTCAGTTGGATGATGATGATCGCGCAACGGGCTAGACAAGAGCTGCTTCACAGAAGGTGCGCCGGCTTCATGTTTGCATGCAACTATTCGTCACGGACTAGGCTTGCCGCAGTAGACTGCTCAGGCAGTGGCTCAGCTGGTCGGAGCAGCATCGCTGGACTTTACTGTGGCGATGGCAAGGGAGGTGGCCAGCGGAGGCGAGGTGCCGTTGTGTGGAGACGATCGCGAATCCTCTCTCCTTCTCTCTGAGTTTCCTCACGTGTTTCACGTGTATTTTCTGAATGAATTTTTCTAGAAAAAAAAAATCCCCCCTTCACTGAATTGTGCGAGCCCCCTTTTATATGCAAAGCACGTGATTCGTTCATGGAAAGAAATGATTTCCCTTCCTTCCCTGTTGATCTTGCATGTATCTTTCCCATGCAAAAGGCTTATTCAGAGATATTGACTTTCCTTTTCTTTGAGCAAATGTCTTTTTTTTTTTTACCAAGTCCTGCCCATATCTCATCTTCTTTTGATCTTTCAATATCTGCCTTTGATGTGTTCAAATCCTCACAAATTCGCTTTCTCTGATAATAGAGAATACGACCAAATATATGTTCTCTCCCGCCCACGATCCGATTGTGAATTATAGTCGCACATGTCGATATTTTCCCCGAAAACTTAATAAATCATGAACTTCAACTATGGGCTCGACCTCATTGCTAATCTATGTGGGCTTGATTAAGTTCAGAGCATTCACTCGAGTCCACTCACTACTGGTCTGATAAATATGCAACTGATGCATGATCTAATATGCTGAAAAATAATTGTAAACTTATATGAAAACTAAATGCAATTAATTTAAATATTTTTTGTTAAGAGCCGGGTTGACCCCTAATTTTTATGCAAATTAATTACTGAAATAAATTTTAAATTAATCCTAAAATTGGATCAAAATTTAGGTGTCAACAGTGATGAAACAAGAAGGAAAAAATGAAGAAAATGAGAGAGAGAGAGAGAGGGTGGGGGCGTGAGAGAGAGTGAGAGAGTGAGAAGGAGTAAAAAAAGAGTTGTCTTTCAAGGCTTATCTTCTCCTCCAAGTTGCATTATTGCCCTCTCATTAATGCAACTTCAAAATTCATCCAAATGAACTCTTAAAATCAAAACCAATAATGGAAAGAAAGAAGGAAGAAAAAGAGAAAGAGAAAGAGAGAGAGAGAGAGAGAGAGGGAATGGGGGGTTTCGGCCAAGAGGGAAGAGAGAGAGTATATCACTTTCAAGCTTTAATGAAGCTTGTCTTGCATCCATAAATTGCCTCTTAAAGTCCAAACTTCTAGAATGGGCAAAATGATAATTTTCACCCTCGACACTATTCATACGGGCTTGTACTATTCACGTAAGCTTAGACTTGAATTTTAATGGGCCTAATGGGCTAGATATCTAATGGGTTCTTTATTTGGACCAAAAATGAATTTTCGAGGGCAAAACGATGATTTCATCTTGTAGGGCTTCTTGGTGGCCTAATTTCATAAGTAGTAGGTCCGTTGGTTTATGCCAAATCCGTCACGTCTTTTTGGTTCTCAATTTTCGGCTTACCGTTACTTATCCGAAAATTTAGAATTTACCGATAAACTTTGATATATCGATAATGTAACGTCCAAAACTCTTCGTTGGATTAGAATTCGTAGTTAAAATCCATCGAATTCGATCTTAGTACATTGGTCGAAATTTGAGGATATCACAGTTGGAGATGGTTTCTTCAAGATGATGTTTCAATATATTCCATTTTTTTTCTTTGGAATCCTCCCTTTTCTAATTTAAGTAAAATTGAATTTATGATGAAGCTAATAGCATTCAAACGGTTCTTTTCTAGTTGTTGTATTAAACGAGTACCAAAAACATTTCTAATAAATGTATATTTTAGCAGAATTGTAAGTTTGAACTATTAGCCATTTTATGTGTATCCGATCTAATTAATACCCCCAAAGAACATAATGTGAAATTTATTCATACTATTAGCAAAAAGAAGAATAAGATCTTTATTATACGTGTGTAAATAACAATAATAATGAAGATGATTAGGGCTAATGTTAACATCGCAATACATTCACATATGTATCTCCCTCAATAAAAAAATGTTACTGATGGCACTTCAAGTCTAACATAACAGATTTATAATAACAACAAGTGGGAAATATATGTAGCTCCCAAGCATGTCAACAATTCACATGTCACAATATACAGGTCCTAAATAGTGTTATTAGCTCTTTAATTGATGTGCATGAGGGAAATGGGTCTTTCATATGGTAAGATCATTAACATACTTGAAATTTAAAAGAAGCAATAACTCGTAAATAAAGTAGTAGCTACATTATTGAATAATAAACATGATGGATAGGGAAAGAAAAGAATTGAAAAGTAAAAGTGAGATTTTATCGCCAAACTCTTTATTGCAGCACCACTATCGATTTCAAATGATTGTGCATGATAACGAGGAAAACTTTGAAATTATGATAAGATGCATTGACAATTGGCCGGTTAAAGTGAACGTAGCATCTATATCTATCAATAAATTATAAGGAAAATTCCAAAAATACCCCTAAATTGGGGCTAGATGATTCTCCAAGCACCCTTGTACGTGACATTGTTTATGTTGGGGTATGATTCATACTCTCCATCGATAAGAAAGCACGGAGGTCTTGCTCTTCGATGAACGAGCGGGAATCTGAGGAAGCCGCCCCAATGGGTGTCGCGGGGACAATGCCCCCAAGCTACCAAATGACTTTTATAGTTTAAGCCTATATTTTATTGATAGTTTGAATTTAGACTCATGAATAGTTATTATCTATATTTATTCTCTTTCTTTTGTAACTGAGAAGTGAAATGTGCTAATTATAGTGGAATCATCTGCTGGATATAACTCTAGTTTAAGAGTGAACTGAAATAAAAATCTTGCATCTCAATTTCTCTCTCTCTAACCAATATATATATATATATATCATCTTTACTTTATTTCATTGTGATTGTGCGCCAAAATTTAACAGTTTCAAATAACCTTGCAAGTGCAGCTGGTCATCGATCAGCAAACACATGCAAGTCATGTGTGCATTTCGTAGGAATTCAAGGGCTTTTTGGGTCCAAAAATATATGAGATTTGACTCAAATGCATGTGAATTGAACGAAAAGAGCATCAAATTGTAGTTTATTTGAACTCAAATTGTATTTGCCATGTGTCTCAGATCTTACCTAATGTGCATTGACAATTTCTTCCTTTTCTTGGCTCTACAGTCTTTGGCACGATGTCCAGACTTTCCACAATTGTAGCATTTGCCAATGAACTTTTTCATGCCGTGGCCTTAGGTGGATCCCTCTCCATACACTTTCCTCTTCTTATTGGGTTTTGATCCTTCTTCAACAACATTGGCCCTTGAGACCTCTAGATTACCATCGACTTTTTTTTTTTTCAAAAAGTCTATTGTCTTCCTCTATCCTCAATCGAACAATCAAGTCTTCAAGTGGTAATTCATTTCTCTTGTGTTTGAGATAGCTCTTGAAATCTTTCCAAAGTGATGGTAACTTTTCAATTAACGCAGCCACTTGAAATGATTCACTAATCCTCATACCTTCAGCATGAATGTCATGCATGATCACTTGAAGTGTTTGAACTTGACTTAAAACGGTCTTAGTGTCTACCATCTTGAAGTCCAGAAATTTTTCGACAATGAATTTCTTCAACCCAGCATATTCAGTTTTATATTTCTTGTCCAAACTATCCCACAATTCCTTAGCCGTTTTCAGCGGACTATAAATGTTGTAGAGGGAATTGTCCAGACCATTGAGGATACAGCTGCGACAGAGGAAGTTAGAATGCTTCCATGCATCTACCGCAACAAATCTTTCCTTGTCTACCTCTCCTTCATCCAACTTAGGAGCATCCTCTGTGAGGAACCTTGCCAAATTCAAAGTTGTCAGATAGAACAACATTTTCTGTTGCCATCTTTTGAAATCAGTTCCATTGAACTTTTCTGGCTTCTCACCATGAGTTGAAACAGACGCAACATGCGTCACTGATGTTGTAGCCATTTCTGAAACAAAGCAGAAATTATAAAAGGAAAACGAGACTATATAAACACAAAACAGAACGGAAGAAAAAAAATTTGTCTTAAGATTGTTGTCGGGTATGTTATGTGTTCATACGAGCAAAAACAAAGTCGGTCGACAAACCTGAAACAAAGCAAACCGAATGTGTAGATGAATGATCCGAGCCCAATGAATTCACGTTATGTCCTTAAGACAAATTTGTCCCCTCTATCGATATCCAAGGTTCTTGGACAATTGCCTCTCAGGATAGAACGGATCGCCTCTCCTCTGAAGCGGTACTTCTCTTAAGAAGATATTCGAACAGAACTTTGTAGAACAATCGCACAGAAAATGAAGATGAAGAATGTCATGCGAAAATTAGTGTATATTCAAAGAGAGCGTGCGTCTGACTGTTTTTTAAAACGTTCAGAATAATTTTCTTAAAACAATGAAAAGTCACTTGAATCGAAAAGGTTCGTTCGGTTATTGGAATGGCGAAGGGTCACGTTGAACCGAAAAGGTTCGTTTGGTGAACCAAACTGTTGATCACAAACAGACATATATGTTCGAGAAAGAAAAAAAATTACAACTCGAAAATATGTCTGTTCGGAAAAAAAAAAACTGATAGAACTAATGAGTTAGGAGGAACAAGACCCGGACCCGAACCGAACCTGAGCGGGTGGGCGGCGGTGGCGCGCATGCGTGGACCGACCAGCTTTAGGTAGGTCCTCTCCCTTCCACAAAAGTGGGGTACCCCTTGGGGCCCAAACCCACTTGAGAGGCTCATCTAGTTAAACCCATCTTCCATCTCTTTTCTATCTCATGTGGGACTATCTCCATTTACATTTCTCATTCACCTTCTATGGGATAAAATCCCAACAAAATCTTTTTAAAACAGTTTGAAATTTCATACAACAAGAAATGATGAGAAGCGTGATCTTTTAAATAAGGGATAAATACACTAAAAATTCTAAAATTTATTACAAAAGTACAATTGAATTCTAAAATTTTCAACAAATGTAATCAAGTTCTAAAACTTGTCATGAAATCAAGTCATAAAATTTTCAAAAAGTACAATCAAATTTTAAAATTTGTCACAAAAATACAATCGAGTTCATAAAATTTTCGAAAATTACAATCAATTGGAGGACTTAATTAGATCGATTTGACAAATTTTATAACTTGATTGTATTTTTTAAAAGTTTTATTGGACTGCGTAACAAGTTTTATAACTTAACTACACTTTTTAAAAATTTTAAATTTTTAATGCACTTCTCCTTTAAATAAAGCGGCGAAGAAGAAGAGCAGGGGAAGAAGATTTAATAAGCCCGCTTGAAAGACAATTTGCCAATCTTTTGGGTAGTTAAAGAAAGACTAAATGTCATTATAAAAAATAAATAAAAGACTAAAAGAAAGCCCACGTAAATGTCAGTCCCACCTGCCTAGTACTAGATAGCAGCTTCTTTTTCCATGCGGTCCAAGTTGTGCAGAATGGATCTCATTTGTCGTATAAAAAAACCAGATGATTTTGCCTGTCTGCACGCGCAACAATTGATGCGGTACCCGTGCGAGGCCTAGTTGTGGTAGCCCTCTCTCTTCCCTTTTTTTTTTTTTTCAAATTTTCTTTTTAAATTTTTTTTTCTCTTACTTTATCAAATATATTTCTCTTCCAGAAAAATCAATTTCTAGCTAAAAGTTAATTTCTATAACATAAGTGTTGTCATACGCGCCCTTAATTTATTTAAAAACAAAGGTAGATAATTGCTGCTTCTTTCATATTAACATTTATGCCCATATTTATTCAATAGAAATCAGAAAAGAATGGCCGAATCGTTGTGAGAGGAACCATTATACAGTGGTGATATTGTTTGAAATTTTAAAAGTGCGACAAACATTGGTTTTGACCTATATATTAGAGATATGTAGGACAACTTTATAACAATCCTAGAAGTGAGAGCAACCACTTTTTTTTTTGTCATAATTGTAGAATTGACATCAATTTGTTTATTTCGCAAAGAATAACAATGATATAAAAATAATTTCTTATACTACTTATGAAAATATAATGAACGAAAAATATTTTCATCGTTCATAAAAATATTTAGACATAGATTGTATTCGATAATGAAAACATTTTTCATTGACTAATTATTTCAAGCAACACAAATAATGAGTTTTAGGTAGGGTTGTGTAATCGAACCAGTTATTACGAGGAACCATATAGGGGGTGAATGGTAACCATTCTCCTCCAGAAATCAACTTCTGGCTAGAAGTTGATTTTTCTACTTCTACTTCAGAAGTTGATTTCTGGAGTAAAAATGTGTTTGGTAAAACAAGAAAAAATTTTTACTTTTGGAAGAGAAATAATGATATTTTAATA
>BCNH02000002.1:7206994-7236102 GCA_001662345.2 Metrosideros polymorpha var. glaberrima
TATAACAACAAAGATGACTCAAAGTTGGAAAATTATTTCTTAGACCCAATTTCAAAGACTAAATTTTAATCACAGTTTTTTGAATTTCGTGAGACTCGTGTAAATCAAATATTCAACAACCGAAATAAAGGCATGTCTAAAATGGACTTTCACTTTAGACTTAGTCAATATTTTGTGGCTCAAGCGTTTTCACTATATTTCGAAACATAGTAAAGGTTTGCATAAATGTTGACAGGTAGATTAATACATAATTTCTTTTACGATGATTTGAAATTCACATGCCATATTAAGGTTTCGTTTGTTTCGCGAAAAATAAATGATTTATAAAATGTTTTTTTAAAAACGATCGCTTTGATTTTTTATAAAAATGAATGAATAAAAAATGTTTTCATCGTTCACGAAAAAAATATAGACATAAATTACTATCCATAAGAAAAATACTTTTCATTGACAAATAATTTCAAGCGATAACGATAATTAATATTAGGATATTATTTTCAATTTGTTAATTTTTCACGACACAAATACTTTATGCTCTTGATTAACCGCAAACAAATGGACCTATCAGGTTCACGTGTCTCCGGATTGTCTCCTAGGTGTCATCCATCGGACGGCAACCGTTGAGGATGCCTCTCGTATTTTACGTCAATTTGCTTGTTTTTTGTTTTTAATAATGTCGGGAGGAAGCACCAGACAGAAGATTTGCCCGCCCAAATCAAACGCTCACCCCCAACAAACCCTAGATTTCAAAATTGAACCTCCCATTCAAAAACCATCTTCTTCTTCTTCTCTCTCTCTCTCTACCCAGAATCGATACTGCTTAGCGACAGTCGGTGAAGATCGGATCTATAGGAATGGCCGACTCCGAATCCACTCCATCTCTCCCTGCTTCTGCTCCCCTCTCATCCGTACTCTCTCTCTCTCTCTGTCTCTCTCTCTCTGGGGCTTCTTGATTTGCATGGCGAGATTGTGTGTTTGATGTGTGTTTGTTGCTTGGTTTGCAGAGGAAGGAGAACATCACTCCCATGAACTCGAAGATCGCGGTATTCCTTTAATTTATCTTCTTTTTCTCGGTTCGGTTCGTAACTTCGTGTAGTCGTGCTTTATTGAGCAGTAATTGCTGTTGCCATGGGATATTTAATTGGATGAAGGAATTATAGGAACTTCGTTACGCTCAATTAAGTCCAGATCCTGAAATTAGCTTGACTGGTTTTTTTCCAGCGTACTTGTTCTTATTTTCCGATAACTTTGTTCCAGGAGTTGAATGAATCGAGGTCGGAGCTTCTTACTCGAATCCAAAGCCTAAAGCAGGTTAAAAGCCGGAACCTTTTTGGGTTGTTATGGTAGTTTCTAATTTGCTCGTGTTGTGTCTATTGATAGGATCTGTTGTGCGGAGTCTTGAAAGAGAGTCGTGTCCGATTTTTATGATTCTGCTCTGCTGATGTAGGATTTGCAAGGTTGGAGGTCAAAGTTGGACACCCAAGTCAAGATCTACAAAGACGTAAGCTGTCTCTTGCTGTGGATTGCATTGAACTATGTGTTTCTTAGTGTTGTGGAGATTAGTATAACGAACGGCATGGCCTGCGCTTCTAATGGTGCCCAAGTAAGCCATATTGGGATCCAGTTTTCAACCACAAAAACATTTTGTTCATGTCATAACCATAACCTTTCTCAGTTTTACTAGGTTTGTCATAAACCAAAATGTTCTGCATTCTTCAAGTATGGGATGCAAGACTAAACTTATTCTTGTACATTAGCCTCATATTAGTGTTCCACATGACTTGCACCACTTTCATCCTTGATTTTGTTGGATTTGTTGCTTTGAGTTTTTTTGGATGGTTGAGTGCCTGAACCCATATCATTCTCTGACACAAGATTTTTCTGAGTTAGTCATATGATCATGTCACATTTTTCTTCACTGGTTTTGCATGCCCATGTTATCAGAATCCTTAAGTTGAGTAAGCAGTCATTTTGCAATTTTTATCCTCTTGTCTGTTCACAAACTCTGTTTTGCAATAGTAAGTAAAATCTTTGTTTGACTATGTGGTAGCATGCAAACTTTCTGACCCTTTTTTGTTGTCTTCATCTCTTTCTACCACATATATAAAGCAGCTAGTGAAGGTAGTGGGCATGTTGTTAAGCATTGTTATGGGGGTCTTTCAGTTGATATGATGCCCAAGCGGCATGTAGTGTTTCAACTTGAAACTTGGAAACATATCATATTCATGGAAATTTTGGAGGGCATCATTGGGGATGAGACATCTTATTCGAGAAAAGAGCATATCTTTCTGCTGGTGGAACCCAATTGCCTTGTGACCCGCAGCAAATACTTATGTGAAGAATGCATCGGCAGATAAATTTGGTCATGGGAATTTACCTTTGCGCCAAAGAATTATGGACTGAAATTACTCACTGCTTTGTGGCAGAGGGGCTTTGATCTACTACTTAATTGGAAAAAAGCTCTCAAGTTCTAAGTTACGCTATTATAGGAATTGTTTTACGTTACATTACAAATGAGATTTCTTTGCTCAATTGCTAAATGTTTTACACATCAAATTTGAATGGTATCGAAAAGCAGTCCTCATGAATTAGTTTCGATACAGGAACTTTCAGAACTTAAGAAATCACTTAACGTTGAGGTGGAACAACTTAGATTGGTAAGTGATGATTTCGCTATTTCATCTTTTTTCTTAATGTAATCTGTCTTGTTCTGACTGTTTCTTCTGCAATGTATCCAGGAATTCCAGGAACTCAGGACTACTCTTCAGCAGCAACAGGAGGATGTCACCGCTAGCTTAAAGAATCTTGGGGTACTATCTTTGGGCATGAGGTTTTCTGAACCTAATGGGACCTTTTGCATCTTGACTGTTTCATGATTTCCTCTGCAATTATATTTGCACGGTGCAGATGCGCACCTGTTCCCATGTAAATTGATCCACTGATTGATATACCTACTAATCTGCAGTTACAGGATGTTTCAGAAGATACCAAGGACAGTGTGATCCAAAGTCCAATTGTCAAAGAAAGAGAGGATGGTGCGGATGCTGAGCATGTTTCAACAGTTGTCATAAAAAAGGAAGAGCCTGAATACTGAGCTGTGAAGAAGGGAAATTACTGAGTTTTGTGGTCCATCTATTGTGAAGAAGGGAAATTACTTTCTTTGTATGACAAATAATCAGTCACGTCCACTTTGATGTCCAAAAATGTTGTAGTTTACGATCATCTGGCGTAAAGCTGCATTTGAATCAATTAAAGTAAAATCCTCTTTCTTCATTCATCAATTGAATGGATCTTGTTTCTCTTGTGAATTTCCCTATACAATTGATTTTGTAATAGTCTCTTTTCAAACAAGTGTTCAAATTTTTATGGACTGTTTCCAGAAGATGTTCAAGGATGGTTCTACAAGCAAGTGTAAACCAACCATTCACTTTGGAGGACTTGCAAGTTCACAATGCGCACTTGAACAGTAGTACTCGACATCTTTGTACATCAACTCTGCTGTGAGTTGCTACCTCTTTTCAACCACGTGTTCAAATTTTTATGGACCGTTTCCAGAAGATTTTCGAGGATGGTTCTTCAAGCAAGTGTAAACCAACCATACACTTTGGAGGACTTGCCAATTCACAATGCGCACTTGAACAGTAGTACTCGACATATTTATACATCAACTCTGTTGTGAGCTGCAACATGTATATAGTTAATATATGGCGCATTTTGTTCCATGCCTACCCCGAGTTAGTGTAACTTCACATTTGAAATATGATTACCTTGTACTACAACTAGGATTTGTTATAATCAGAATTGGAGATTCAAGCATTGACATAGAGAAGAAAAATGGTTTCCAGGAAAATCTACCTGTCTTAGAGGCAGTGGGCAATGAGATTTCGCATACGTATAGAAAGATTGGACTTACTCAAACACAGGACATTTACCAAAATATTATGCAGGAAAAGGAGAATACACCACTTCATCTGCAGAAATAGGACTGCAGCTAATTACATGGGGCTTGTGATAAACCATTTTATTCAACAGACTGTCTGATGTCCCATATGTACACTTGTGAATACTCTCTTTTTTTTTTTCCCTAACAGAAGAGAAGCAGGGACTATTTGCTGTAGTATTACATAACTAGGAAAATTACAATATATAGAATCTTATACACATATCGATGCTTTGGAAGTGCGCTGATTTGTTCCAAGGATTATCACGATAACAGTTACGTCGTCGTGATACTTTCTCCTCCTCCCTGGAGGAATTTTCATCAATTCCTCCATACTGAAACCTGCAACGTTAAAAAAAATGTGTCAAATGATGCTGATCAAATAATTGCAATTTAGTTATCAAATTGAGAATGGCTGCATAGATTAGTCAGCCTTGCTATTTGTTTCAAGAAGCTTTTACACCATCCAAAAGATGGGTAACTTTGTTTATATATGTCAGCAAATGCAATTCATTCACTCGTCCAATATTTCTGTTGCCAATTCTTCCTCTACCCTCATAAGCTAGCAAAACAATAAGATTTCTCTCTCTCAATGGCACTGAGCAAGTCTCCTAGCTCCCTGGATTTAATTCGGCAGAGGATGCAATGGTTTGGAATAAAAGTTCTGCCATGTACAAGCTAAAGCTGTAGCAACAGGAATGTAGAGGTGTATCACTTAGGAATACGAAACCTAGGTCTGTGATGACAAACGTCCACTGTTCTTTCATAATAAATAGTTATTGAAAAAAAGCAAGTCCAAATGCAATGCGTGACGCAAGTAAAAGTTAAGCTAGCAGTCTATATAAGAGCAGGGTGACTTAACAAAAGAATGATTTAATATGGAGAGTAGAAAAGGATCACTAATAGAATACTATGTTGCATTAGTAAACCAGATTCCGTGCTGAAACAGGGTCAATCATAAACACACATATGGATATACAAGGCTTTCACTGAAAAGAACTGCGGCCTGCCTTTCTGTTAATATAGATGGAACAAATATTATAAAGAATCACTACTTTTAGCACACGCAACTTAACCTACAATGGACAACAACCACACGAACATGGGTAAGAAGAGAACAGGCGACTCGATTGACTATCCCTGTCACCATCAGAAAAATTGACTGGAAGAAGTCTACATTTATGCAAAGGGAGAATTGGCTCCCATTTAATTCAAATCAATACAAAGGTACCAACTCTTGCAACTAACAGTCCACACTTTCACGTGCCTTGGATCATATTCATATTTTATGGAGAAAGACTTTAGAAGGACAGAGTAAGCTTATTATTCAGATTAACACAAAAAAAGATTAAAAGGAATCAAGCAAGAACAAGTAGCACGAAGTTTACCTGCAGAATTGGCTGCTCTCAAAATGAGCTGCTCTACTATATATTTCGCTGGATCAGCAGAAGGGTTGCATTGGATACAGGAATTCACAATTTTTACCACCTCATCGTTGCTGAAGAAATCAAACAGACCATCACTTGCAACAATGACAAAGTGATCATCTTTTGAAATTCTGTGCACATTCACTGATGGTATGGTAGAAACATATGGAGGGCTTATTAGGTCACGGACACGAAGGATACCCATGAGTGCATCATTTAGAATCTTCTGCAGATGTAAGAGAATCATTAGCAACACCACATTCCATATACACATGAGCAGCATGGGTGTAGACTAGTCATTGAACTCTACCACTAATGATGACACTATATTGATATAGTTCAAGCACCATGGAAAATCTTTTATGTACTCAACAACGTCCACATAAAAGTTTCTTGGATCAGCACAACTTGAGTTATAGTCAAATGGTTGCCAAGATTATTTTTAAAAATAAACATGCTGACAGCAAAATTGTTCATCATTCAGGAGAGATGTTTCCTGTCTGCAAATCACAAGGACATGACCCGTAGTTGGATCAACAGAGTGGCTGCTCATGATCACCTTTCCATGTATGAGACATGAGAAGATGGTTCTGAAAGGAACATCTAGAAAAAACGCATATTTATCAAACTTTGCCACCTGACTAAGAAATTGTCATGCTATAGGTGAGGATCCGTGTATTTCAACCAAGCATAATATTATGCATTTTCATGTGTATTTACTCTGCTCACAGGATGCAATTTGACTAAATGTAGTGATTGAGAATGAGAGACCACCTTCTTCAAGTATCCAACTCCAATGGCACGTGTGACTTTCAACTTGCCTTTGACCTTCCCCATTGAAATGGTCATGGAGTCATCAGGATGTTCACACAGTAGTTGAGCTCTTTCGACTTCATTGTCAACAGTGTGGCTCTCAGTGAGCTGGATGGCTTTCAACTCTTTGCTGCCATTATCGTCATGTTGTTCATATGTTGCCAAAACAGCTCTACTATCCCCAAGACTGAGTGTGTACAGGTCATCGCCATGCAGAAGCACAACCAAAACACAAGAACCAACTGAAACTAAATCAGGACGATCTTCCATTTCCTGCTCAACCATGTATAAGAAATCATTTTCTGCCTGATTTAAAGCATGTTGAAGACAATCTACAACCCCTCTCTGAAATGATTCTAATGGCAAATTCATACGAAAATTTTGAGCATTCTTCATGAAGTTCTCGGGATTTGGATTCTCAAAATTGCAGTTCTTTGACAGCAAATTCTTCCCATGAGAAGGATAACTATTGTCCTCTAAAATGTATTGAAGAGACCCATATGCATCTGAACTATCAAAAGCTTTCAGATACACCTGCTTTGATTCCCAATCTAAAGAAGCATTGAAGTAACTTGTGAAGGTGTCATATAATGTCCCAGCAAGAAAATCAGCTGCATCTCTTCCATTGAATCCGTCATAAATTCCGCAGTATAGCCATCCATTCTCTTCAGAACAAACAGCTTGCACCCTGTCCTCCCCAGCTGCTCCACCAGCTACTTGAACTTCCGTTACATTCAGAAAAGTGTCACCTTTTGAAGGAGCACTCATTGCCTTTAAAAACGAATCACTTTCAAAAGAGTCGCTCTGACAGGACGGGCTACAGCTTAAGTTAGATGTACTGCTCTGAAAAGATGATGATAATATGTCCAACTTTGAAAGGGATGGCGATGAGGAAATCTTGCGAAATGAATTTGGAGAATCCCAAGTAGGAAGTATCTCTGCCCCTATCACCCCATTGCAGATGCTCGTATTTGCCAAGGTGGCATTGGCACTTACAGCAGCACCAGATAAGCAGGAGAATGAGAAACTACTGGGTCTTTGCATTTTAATTCCACAAAGTATATCATACCCATTAGAAACTTCATTGCATTGATAGCCAAAACTCACTTTAAATTCTGTATCATGTTTTATTGCAGTTCCCCCTTCCATGATTGATTCCTGTAAGAGTGCAAAGTTGCATATATAAACACTAAATGTGGCAACAGTAAAAAGAACGACAAAGAGACAAAAGGACCATCTCCAGGAATCTAATATCATATATGTGCAATCCCAAATGACCTCTTAGTGTATTCCTTTTCAATAGAACACCCTGCATGACAGAGACATATAATCCTGATGAAGGAAAGAGTTCAGTGATGGTCTGTGTGATTGAAGTTCTAAAGATTTCTTTTTCTTAAGACATTTTAACATAAAATATTTTCTAAGGAAATATACTGCTACAAACTTCCATCGAGTAAATATCTGATTATAATGACTCTTCATGAATCTGTAGAAAGTAGAGTGTGTCTCCACTTTCCTTCACATTACACATCTCAACCAAGTTTTTGCCATGGCAATCTAAGTAAAGAGTGCAAGGTGCATAACAGTTTAGTTGAGATATGTTCTCCCCTTAGTCATCGAATTTTGAACATTAAACTTCAAAAATGTCTACATCCTAAAAGATTCAGAAATTTTGAACACTAAAATTTCCATGAAAAGAAAGGCAAAAAACATAGAGTATCGTCGTTGGCTATCAACATTAGTCTAGGTCACTTCATGCTGTTTAAAAAATCAAACAAGTATACCAATGAATTAGTACAGAGTGTAGCATCCATAATCTCGTATCAGTAAAAAATTACGCAGGAGGTCACATAAGCTTAACTTACTCTCAAACTGGCCATTTTCAACTTCCAGATTTTATCTCTGAACATTGGTTTACTTTCAGTTGGGTCACGTCGGCAACCAGCCAACCAAAATCACGCCAGAATTTTGTGGACGATAAAAAACTTCACGGCAGCATTAGGTCACTCTATATATTTCATTGCACGTCGATCAACTTTACATCCAGTACCGAAGAAGCCACTACTTCAAATCAACATTAAGGGTTCGTTTGTTTCGCCGTAAAAACGAATGGTTTGAAAAATATTTTCATAAAAAACAATCCATTCTATCTCTTACAAAAAATGAACGAACGAACGAACGAAAAATATCTTCATTGTCCACGAATATGTTAATAATTTAGCGATCCCATATCAATTTACCAATGTGAAAAGAGCAAGCAAATTAGAAACCAAAAACAACCTGCGGCTACAAGTTTGAACATCTCCAACCACGCGTTGAATAAACAAAACAACATCAATCAATCGGCTCTTTTTTTTCTTCCCACGAGGCCCTTCTTCGCACGCAAATAATCCCAGGAAATCCTCTTCCCCCAGCTTCGATCCACGGGAAAAAAAAAAAAAACTAACACAAAGCCACAACAAACGGCCAAAGACGACATCGCCGAACCAACAAGCATCTCCAAAAGCGAGCGAGCGAGCTCTACATAACAGAGAAGAGCGAGCAACGAAGAGACACGAAACGCACCTGGAATCCGATTGCCGGCGACGGGAGCGAGGTCAGGAACGGGAGGAGAACCGGAATGCGGCCATGGCAAAGCAACCGCGAACTGCTTCTTCTTCTTCTTCTGCTGCTGCTGCTGCTGCGAGAGAGAGAGAGAGAATGCGTGAGAGTCGGAGAGAGGATGAGGGAGAATCTGCGGCCGTTATGAGGAGGGAGGTTTCAGTCTACGAGAGAGAAGGATGCGCGGGTCTTCATTAGGAGCGAGAAAAATAAAAAAAGGAAAAAAAAAAAAGGAAAAAAAAAAAGAAGGAAAGAGAGAAAGAAAAATCGGATGGTGGAGAAGAGTGAGGGGCTGAGGAGAGCGGGTCAATCACTCCAAACCCCGCTTTTCCAGCTCCTCCCCCACCCTGCTTTTCTATTCCCTCCTCTTGAGAAAATATATCTAAAGGGAAAACATGCACTTTTCAACATAGAAGGACCAAATTCAATTAAAACCAATTTGAAGTCGGAATGATTGGACTGGTCAAAACGATCGAGACCTCCATCTTCTATTAAAGGTGGGGGGGAATTCGATTCCGATCCTCTGTCGATAGTGTCCATGATGATATGTTATAAGGAAATCATTGAAGCTTGAATGACCAGCTATGTTTGAAAAGACGTGATTGTGAGCTTGAATTTCCATTTATAATTGAATTTGAGAATATTATGTTAGTAAAATGTCGTGGGTGTAACTGAAATGAGTATTGTAGTCGAAATCGTTACTGAAGCAAATGACAAAGTGATGAGATATTATTATAGTCTATATGAATGGTCAACTGATAACCCGTAAGGTCCACTGAAAAAAAATTTACGCATGGCGCAAGGATGACAGCCCGAATTCAAAAATCAAAGTAAAAGCCCACAGTAATGCGAATTTATATCATTTGAAAATCCTAGAAAGACCTTGATAAATCGTTGTTAGGATAAACGTGTGAGTTGTGTTAAAGTAGAGCCCCACATCGAAAAATTGATGTGGTGTGAAGCAATTAATATATCATAGTTGGCCAATAACTTATTGGCTTAAGCTTTTGAGTGAAAGTGAGTCCAATTGGATGTGTTGATGGGCTCGGACTTAGGCTCCCTCTTGGCGATATTCTTGGGTAAATGTATCAGACTTCTACTGTGTGCTCCCAACAAATGGTATTAGAGCTGATGATTGATTGGTGGGCTCCCCAATCTGTTTCGGTGTTTGGTGAATATCTCAAGAAAGGAATCTGGTTGCCAATGTGGTTTTTGGACGGTGGGCGTGCTAGTATAGCAACGCAGGCCCGATAAGCGTTGATGGAGATTCAAGTTGAGATATGTTGATGTAGAATGATACTTGAATTAAGGGGAAACAGACCTGATACTGAGTTCACATGTGAGGAGGAGATTGTTAGGATACACGTGTAAGTTGTACTAAAAAATTGATGTGGTGTGAAGCAGTTAATATATCCCAATTGATCCATAACTCATTAACTTAAGCTTTTGAGTGAAGGTGAGTCCAATTGGATATGTTGACGAGCTCGGACTTGGGTTCTCTCTTGGCGATCTCCTTGGGTAAAGGTATTAGACTTCTATTGCGTGCTTCCAAAAAGATACACGTGTGAGTTGTGTTAAAGTAGAGTCCCATATCGGAAAATTGATATGGTGTTGAACAGTTAATATATCATAATTGGCCTATAACTAATTGGCTTAAGCTTTTGAATGAAAGTGAGTCAAACTGAATATATTGATGGGCTCAAACTTGAGCTCCCTTTTGGCAATTTCCCCGGGTAAAGATATCAGATTTCTGCCGCGTGCTCCCAACAATCGTCAATAAAACTAGTAAACAGAATTAGCGAGAATATTATGTGAAATCTAGTCAAATAACAAATAAAAATTAGGGATAAATGCATTAGAAGTCTTGAAACTTGTTACAAAAGTGCAATTGAGTCTTAAAATTTTCAAAAAGTGTAATTAAGTCTTAAAACATGTCATGAAAATATAATCGAGTTCTAAAACTTGCAATCAAATCCAAAAACTTGTTAAATTGATTTAATCAAGTCATTCCGTTAATTTTACTTTTTGAAAATTATAAAATTTAATTGCACTTTCGTGACAAATTTTACGATTTGATTGTACCTTTTGAAAATTTTAGGACTCAATTGCATTATCGTGATAAGTTTTAAGATTTGATTACATTATTCGAAAGTTTTAGAATAGGACTTCCAGTATATTTATCCCAAGAAACTACACCCTAAGGTTCTAGATATTATCTAAAAATCAAATAAAAAGTATCTAGATAAAGCAAAATCATAAAATTTGAAATTATTTGGCCCCACGTCAGAGACCAAATTGACATATGCGTAAAAATTTTATCAGACACTCGAGAAAGCTCTGAAAAAAAATACTTCTCAATTTCGCATAATATATAATTTTTTTTCTCGAAGACCAGATAACAAGAGATAATCTCTGTTTCCTTCTCACCTTTGGTATTCCATCGTATCAAGAAAATATCCGTGCACGCTATTGATCCCTTTGAATTGACTTTTATATTTCGTATTTTTTTTCTTAATCAAAATGTTTTAGTTTGCACGCTTTGACTTTTTTCGAATTCGAGACACTTGAAATCTTGACAACATACGAATATTACACACATAAATTCACATGTGATCTTTTTTGATAATTTATTATATATAGAATTTCGGAGGAAAAGGAACTTCTACATTTGCCAAATCTTAAACAAACGTGCGTACAAGTCGATTTAAGTTTCTCCACTTTCTATGGCTTAGACTGCAAGAAATCCAATCCAATGGGATGTCAGAAAAATTAATATACCAAAACGATTTTGAATTAGAAATTAGCTTCCAGTTTAGATTCCTTTTCTTTTGATGTGGAGTCTTGCTTTATTACGTATTCATAATTGAGTTCATATGCTTAGACAGCAACTTTTACCAAAAATAAAAAAATAAAATAAGGCTTTATTTATTTCGCGAAAAATGGATGATTTGAAAAAAAAAAATCAAAACATGATCGTTTGAAATAATTAGTCAATAAAAAATATTTTCATTATTAATAATAATTTATGTTTAAACATTTTTCTGAATTATGAAAATACTTATTAGGACTTAAACTATTAAGTGAAGATGAAGCCCACATAGAAAAATTGGACTCGGCTCTTTTGCGCTCCAAGGTGCAATATAATGCATTAGCCCAATACATGGAATTTCAGCTTTTAATTTCGCAAAAAATGAATAATTTTGAAAATATTTTTAAAAAAAATATTGCTCGTATAGCTTACAAAAATGAATGAACGAGAAATATCTTCTCCATCCATGAAAATAGTTAAACATAAATTATTATTGATAATAAAAATATTTTTCATGAGTTAATTATTTCTCGATGAAATCGGATGCAATTATTCAGGTCATTGATGCAGGATGCTGATGGGCCGCCAAGAGGCTGCGTCCACCAGAAATATAATTATTACACATGCATTTTTAGCTGCTTTATTAGATCCTCAAATTAATTTGGAGGTCCATGATTTTTTTCACGTATTAAAAGTTGACCACTTGCTTTCAGAAATTGATAGTTGGACTCGATTACGTTTAGTGGGCTCACGTAAAGGAAGCCCCCGTTGATCACGCGAAGGACGGATACAATGTAGTCAAAACGGTATGGGTAATCACGGTGATCAGCCGCCCATATTTCAAAAACTTTAATGAAAAATAATAAATTAACGAGGAAACAATTCGGAAAATTGGTTTATGTTTTCCTTTGTCAACATCAACACGTATGGGTGACGAAACGCCAATACTTTGAAGAGTAAAAATTATCGATGGAAGCTAAATGGCGGCGACCCGGGCCAGGTTCGGTCATCGCCCTAGCACGACAGTTGTAGAAACCATCGACGGGCTAGACCTGTGGAGTCGAGTCAAACAATTGGGGATTCGACTGTCAGTGACCTGAGACCAGTTGTCAAGGCCTCGGGTCTAGGGTGCGACATCCTCCGGCCGTGGTCTTTTGCTGGCAATGACCAAAGAGGAGTGAATTCCGAAAAACGATTATTGCTTCGTTGAAAGTGTAAAAAAAATTTCGAGAATTTTTTATTAGAATTAATACTACGAAAATTCTAAATTGGTACACCTGTAACAAATTTACTTCAAATTAATTTTTTGACTACAAAATATCTAAAATTGGTACACCTGTAACAAATTTACTTCAAATTAATTTTTTAACTACAAAATATCTAAAATTAGTACACCCCTGACAAATTTATCCGCTGTTGGTTTCTGTTAAATTTTAACGTCAAATTGTTGAGTTAAATGACAAGTAGCAATTGACGGGTTACCAATTTGGGATTTTTACTCTTTGTTTGTTGCAGGTGTACCAATTTAGGATTTTTTCCATGCTATCAACTCAATTTAACTGAAACCAATGGATGGTAAATTTATCACATGTGTACTGTTTGAGATTTTTGGTAGGCAAAAAATTAATTTTGAGTAAATTTGTCACAGATGTACTAGTTTAAAATTTTTCGTGGTATTAATGTGACGGCTTAGATACGTCACGGCCAACATGTGTCCCTTTTTATTTATTTTTTATTATTATTGATAAACACGCATGTGGAAGCAAATCATGACATCCCATACAATGAAAATTGCACAAGATTAATTAATATACATATGTCTTATTATATTAATATTAGTTTTACAAACCAAAAACATCATCCCATACAAAAACAAAACACATCATCCTGGGAAGGGGTTGAGGCTACCTATCTCCATACTAAGCTCCCATACTATTTATATACTCCAAAAGCGGGCCTGCACATAAGACTAGGTCATCATCCGACGGGCCGTCATCGTCGCCACCATCGAATCCCCTCAACAGACTGAATAATTCCCTATCGAGATTTAGGTACCATGTAACGAAACAGTAAGGCACCCACTCTATTAGACCCATGTCTACCCACATAATCGAAAAACACCCAGTATACACTGTATCGGACTTGGGTACGTAAATACTTTCATCCATGGCTTCATAATGCATAGGCGCACCAAATCGCACTAGTGGTAAGTCCATATCTACACGTTTGAAAAATATGGAGTGAGTCTAAATTCAATAAGTGAACATGCTAGGTTTAAATTAGTAATAATTTTAACACTCAACCTGGCACCACAAACAATGTGAATTCAAGCGATATGACATCCAATGTATGACGAATGCGCGATTAATGTATTACCTTTCATGTTGATGGCAAATCAATAGCAATTTACATAATTCAAATTATTCAATGCATGCAGATGGCATGATACCTCATTATGCACCAATATCATCTAATGTCTTATCAACACTAATATACATATACACATGCGCATGCATAATCATATTTACATCTCCTCTCAAACTCTATTGGAGCATCCCAACACTATAGGGCATCGTCACCATTTTAATTTAGGGGTGATAGAACTATATTATTCTCATGCAATGAACATTTGCATGTATTTCAACACATATACTCACTTTCTTATTTCATCACCTCAGATGCAGTACATCAGACTTAGAACATCAGATGCAGTACCTCAGACTCAGAACATCAGATGTAGTACTTCAGACTCAATACAACAGATGCAGTACCTCGGAATCAACATATCATATGAAATACCTCAGATTCAGCACATTAGATGCAGTACCTCAGACTCAGCACCTTAAACTCAGAAAACATTTGGGCTTAGAAAATACTTCCGATTTAGAAAATTTTGAAAACAATTTTGGAAATTGGTTCAAACGTAGAAAACACGTCGGACTGAGTAAGTTTTGAAACCAAGTTAGATTTTGAAAACTTATCAATTTAGTAAGTTCTGAAAATAGCTCATATGCAAAAAACTCGTTAAGTGCATAATACATGTTCAGATGCAAGATACGCTTAGATGCAGAATACGCTCAGATGCAGTAATTTCTAAAGCGACTAATGAATTTGAATTTTACAATTGTTATACTTCTAAGCTCAAATACATTACTTTCACATACTATAATGATTACTTCACCTTAACAAATCCATTGAACATCTTTAGAGCATATCAGCACTTATCAAGACAATCATCACAACATTATCACATCGTTATTGAAAGCAATCACGTTTAACGTCAATTTCAACTACAACTAGGTTACACACCAATTAACCAAGTCTACAATGCTAAGTAGATTAGGCTAATTTAATGCTTAGAACTTTCACTTGCCTCGAATTAGGACCTAAAATCTTAAATATTGAAGTCACCTTCAAACAAATAAATAAAATCGAAAAATCAACAATTATTTATTTCAAAATGACAAATCGTTGAAAGGAAGTAGTTGAAATCAATTATTACTGAGTTAAAGTCTGAAGGAGTGGACCCGAGAATCACGATTGTGAGGCCTCCGCTTCACTCACAACTTTGAAAATGAAAAGTGAAAGTGGAAGGTAGGTGGGTAGAAGTTATGGAGGAAATTTGTTTTATCTTTTGGTGTTGGATTTTGGAGAGTTCGGCCAAGACAAGGTGAAAGAGAGAAAAGATTTACTCAACCATGATTAGAAATAATGATCATCTTGGGTTAGAGGTGCTAAGTGGTCCAATTAGAATAGCTCATATGGCTCTATAGGTATTAGCTAGGGCATTTGGGCCAATAGAAATGAGACACAAAGAGGTAACTTGTGGGGGAGAAGGATGGCCCTTCCTTCTTTAGCCAAGTGAGGTAGTGACTCACCCATGTCATTAAATGACATAGTCCAAAGCATGTGAGGTAAGGCATGATGTCAATGATGATGTCAATGGGGTCTAAGTTCAAAGTATTAACTTATGCATAGTTTAAATGTTGGAAAAAGTAAAAGAAGGTGGCCAAACCAAGCAAAAAGAAAAATGAAATGCTTAGACCAAAGTAGCTATGTTCTTAGGTTACACAAATATTAATAAATCAATATAAGAACAATGAAAACAATTTTGTTTGAACATCAATAATTCTGATTTTTTTTAAATCCACAAAATCATTAATAAACCCGTACCGATCATTAGAAAAATTTCAATTCAAACTCAAAGCCTCGGTAACATCAAATTTATATCTTCGAAACTTACCGGTCCCTTTCTAGAATTAACTTGGCGGCGATCTAATTATAGTCACCCATACTATAACCACACACGGCAATAACAATCAACCTAATTCTAACGCCTCAGACATTGGGCGATCGCACGTAGAAAAACATTATAAATATTATTACCGAAAACTGAAATTTTCGGATGTCACAATTAACCTTTTTCATTTTTTATGACTTATTTTCCTAGAACGCATCGAGCATCGGAAGGGAAGATAAGAAAATATTTCGGGATTATAGTTTTTCAACGAAACGAGCAAATCCGTGTGCCTTTTCAGTCGAATCATCAGATTTTCTAAGAAACTTGTCCACAGGAAGGGACACTATGTAAAATGATGGGGGCTGTTGTAGCACAAGAGAGACTAAAGAGGGTGGAGCCCCAAATGATAAACGCCATGTAGTTGATATATGGACCACACAGTGCATCTCTCAGGACGGCCTCAAGTTTAGTCATATGCCGATTTTCCGAAGAGTGATGCTTGCATCGGTGCGTTGTCCCGTTCCATCGCCACTGGAACAAGCTCATACGACGGATCATAGCGGACATTAACCTACCATACAGCAGGAATAATCCAAAACCCGATAAATGTCGACAGGAGCTGAAACTATGGGGTTAACTAAATATCTGATTCGCAATGCTTCACGAGATCTGTGATGCACATCAAGGGTAAAATCCCCAGGCAGATGATTCAGGCATAGGTCAACATCTCAATCTCAAGGGGGAAAAAGAATGAAGAGTTGGTATTGAGCAGGGAAATCCTGGCAGAAGATTAGCTTTCAGTTAGGCTGGGAAGCGACGAGTAGATGAGCCGGATCCGTAACTTTGCAGCTAATCTGCTTTCGTGATGCATAAACGAAATACAATGACAAACACTAGTAGCTACAGGAGCCCACAGCCACCAAATGGCATGAAATCCTGTTCTCTGCCTAGCAGAAAGGATCGAATCTTGCGCATATTCCAAAACTTGTCTAATGCGACTGGTGATAAGGAGCTTACCATCTCATCTTTCTTGAAGTTCCAGGAAAGCACCACCATTAACGACAACTTAAAGAGCTTGTCGATCGAGAGAGAGAGAGAGAGAGAGAGAGAGAGAGAGAGAGCTAACAATGGAACTCCCATATACTAAGAGAATGTTGAACTGTTACTTCGACAAGCATTTACCGAAGTCCAAATTTAGAAAACGCCCACCAAGGGACCAATGTCCGACAAGATGGGGCATACCTTACTATAGGCTCCATATCATTTCGATGTCTGTTCCTAAAATCAACCCGTCGTACATTCGATACAAACATTAAGAGCTCTAATTAGGACCAAAATCACCCCACAGTATAGGAAACTTTTGTCACACCTTTCTTTGTGCGAATTTGGGAAACCTGAACAGATATTGAAGAGCCTTAGTACACAGAAGGCTGTGAAACATTGAAACACATTATAACTGACGAAGTTAAGAGACATTGGACTTGATTCTAACAATTTTTCTAGGGTCATACACGACCTTGAGGGGGTATATTCTTGTCGTACTCTTGTGTTCAGTTCTAAAGTAATAAAGTAATTAAATCAGATACTAACAATCCAATAGTTATTATTCAGAATATGTGCAGCTGAATACTTGCCTTCATGCTAATTATCTCTGATAGATTATGAACATGGGTACCGCCACATGGACAACCAGGATTACTTCCCAATTTCACGATGCGAGGAGTGCTTTCCTGCAATAGTTGCAATATTTTGTTATGTTAAATGCTCTGCATAAATACAATGGAAACTACCAGTAACCATTTGGGCAAACAAGATGAGTTATGTACAATATACTTCACGCAATGCACATCTACAATTAGAAACCGGAAACCTTAAAATCAATGATATTTACATCTTCCTTTGGAGCCTTGCAGTATGATACTATTGATGCCCCATTGGTTTGGTTGGAAGAAACAATTGAAATGAAGTAAAAAGAGTCAGAATAAACATGTGGTTATCTGAATTGTAAATAGAGTTTAAACTATCAAGCTTCGTAACAACTTGGAATCGGAATTGAGGTTTCGATGATTGGAAACATGATCAAAACTTACCATAACAAAGAACCATTTAACACAAATTTACTTCAAAAGTTGCCAAAAGCAATTAAAAAAAATAATAAAGAAGAGAGATAACATGCCATACTTCTTGATTTAGTTGTTGGTATGCCATAAAATGTTTCAGTATCTATGGAATTTCCTTTTTCCATTAAGTCAGAGCAATTCCTTCAAATTCATTCACACCTTTCCCCCACATTAATGAGAATACGGTAATGAACTCTCTTTCTCAATATCCATTTCCTTCCATGTTAATCCAAGTCACCAAGCACCATATGAACAGGAATGAAACATCTCATTTCCAGTATGTGTGCCAACAGATTGTCAAGGCACTTACATGAATATTTAATGGTTTGAGTGAAAAATAGAAAACTGGCAGTAGGCAGCACATTTCTTTTTATTAATGTTATTAAACCCCAGACCAGTGTAAAGACAGTCAATTTGCAGTTAACAATTCCATTTTCAGATGTTAGACAAGTAGGCAAACAAATGCTGGCCACAAGGAATGGCAGGGAAGCACACATGTTAGGGGGGGCGCAAGATTGATTCCCATCTGCACCATCTTACAAATTTTTCCAGTGGGAGTAACTGATTTATTTTTTAGATGAATAGACTTGAACTTTTTCCTATAGGTATCAATGGGTTCTCCGGTAATGAGTAGACTGCTTTATAACAATTGCATAAAGAAGTTTGGCTGCTGGTTATGCCCAGTAATCCCAAGGGGAGAGTGGTTCGATTCCCGATCCTTGCATTTCATTTTCACCCCATCAAAAAAGCACTAGAATGGTCAAACCGGGTTCACCAGTTTGTCTAGTTGAACTGGGTCAATGCCCATTGTAATCTGTTTTGTACCAATATCATTTGTATATGTAAGCAGAGTAGCGGATCAACGATCAGTTCCACCAATAGAAATGTCCGGTCCGGTCCCATTTTGGAAACCTTGCTTCTTATCACAAAGCATAAAGCTTAACAATGCAGGAACATATCTGGGCAACAGGCAGCAGGGACGATAGTTGTTGTATATGAACTCCTGACCTTGGGAATATAATCAGGAAGGGAACCGCCACATTGCTCTACAGCTTCATCATAAGGTAATAGCGCAACAGCAACCTGTAAGGTACTATAAAATGAGTAAGATTTTTATATGAAGCAACACGACCAACTGTTAAGAGTTTATATTTTTCAACACAACGAAAAGAAAAGTAGCATCTCACTTCCCCTCCTTTAGATATCAATGCATTAGCTTCCGTCTCCAATTCCTTCTGCTTGTTAGATAATTCACTTGGTGGAATGACGCCTTTATAGTCAACGAATGGTCTGTAAAAAAAGTCTATCTAAAAACCAGCTCCAGACATCCAGCAGAAACAAGAAGCTTTACTTGTCCAGAGAAACCTACTTCTGCAAATTCTATACTACAAGTCTCAACGAGTAAAACAATATATGGGCTCATATTCAACAAATGGCCTGGGAAAAAGATAACTTAAAAACCAATTCCAGGCATCCAGCAGAAACAAGAAGCTTTCCTTCTCAGAAAGCTACTTCTAGACTTCTGGAACATCCATACTAGAAGTCTTAAGGAGTAAAATAATAGATAGGCTTGTACACCTAAATTTCGCCTATTTAGCAGGATCAACCATTTCAATAAAGTGAATGGCCTGGTAAAATTGATCATTGATGATACCCTATTCCAGTACCCAAATATCCAAAATGACATATGAAAGTGCCACATCTAGAAAGTTTGAAGACTGATCTTAATGCAATGGCAAAAAGTAATAGTTCAACTTCAATCCTCCAAGTATTACAAGCAACAATATGATACCTAGTAAGCATAAATCTAAGTAAACTGCACCAGTTACAAATCCTTAAACTCCCACTCTTTGGATGAGTTTTCTGTTTTGGCCAATGACTCTTTGGATTGGTTTGCTGAGTCTTATAACGTATGTCCAAACTGCAATTCCATCCTTGAACTCTTCTTTCATGCAAATAACTGCTACGACTTTTCTTTGGTGCAATAACTCCTAAAAATTTCATCCAAAGATCAAACAAGTCCTTTGTTCAATTGGTTAGTTAACTTTCATGGAGATCCTATGTGTTGGTGCACTGCCACGTATAGGAATCCATCCAATTTTAGCAGAATGACTTAATCAAACATTTGCTAAAGGTTTGAGGACTTAATTGGACAGATGAGAAGCTTTAAATTCAGTTGCATTTCGGCCAAATATTTTAGAGCTCTTGTGATTATTCTCAAAATCACATGATGGACATATAGCATCAAATCAAGTTCAGGGTAACACACATTGAGGAAATGATGACTACCAAGCTAAAACTATGTATTATCCTCACATAATAACTGAATTATTGAAGGCTATCTCTATCATGCGATTTTAGGTAGATATGATGCAACTAAATTAATTCATAGATCATACCCATCTGGGAAATGGTAACCCTTTCCTGGCTCCAAATCAAGTCCCACATTCTTCATACACATGTCCAGTAAATGCCCAGCTGAATGCAACCTGCTTGAGTCAACAGATCATCTAAATAGACTGCATCATAACAGAAAAACAGCACAAAAGGGTATCCCAGAAGATTAACCGAGAGATTGCTGCAGATAATAGGGTTTAAATTTGACACAATATCATGTAAACTTCAGTTAGGCAACCATGCACTGAAAGTAATGATTAGAAGAGCATGACAACTATGAAACTCTGTTTTGATTTGGATTCGATTCAAGGACAGAATATGGTATATCAAGGCCTAACGCAAGGGAAATAGGATGCCGGTTCTTTTGATGCAGTAAAAAACATATGTGGACGTAGTTAAGTCACATAGCAAATATAATACGTTTCACAAGCATATTGGAACATATGATTAAGGAAAAAAATCACTGATCATCAAGACTATCTTATTGATAATTCCTTGTTTGGAGATACCGGGAGTTGAGCTTGCGCCTAGATTCGTCCACGTGCAAGCAAACCTCCTTTCCTGTCTCGAATTCCACCACATTATCCCCATCCAAATTCTCAACGTATCCATAATGACAAACCTAGAGGAGGATAACAAGCAACTCAACCGGCGTCAAACTTCACCAATACAAAATCACAAAAACATGGCATTCTGCAATCATAACAAGACGGAAGTGCTTCAGTCGTACAATTCCATCTCTCAACCGGACATCTTCCACAGCAAACTTCAGCTCCTGGTCCCCGACCGTGATGAAGCCGGTATCCGCCGGCTGTCCGCCGCCTTGGGGATGGAAGATCGTAGAGTCCAGTATCAAAGCACTCCTACCATCATCACCCTTCCCAAAACAAAAGAGACAGAAAAGCAATCAACTTCTGCACCGACTGGACAATACGACTTCTCAACTCGATCACACGGAAATTCCATTTTCTGCAGCAGCTACAAGAAATCCACCTAAAAACGTAAATACCCAAGAAGCTATTCGGCGAGAAAACAACGTATGGAAAGAAAAATCGAAGCGCGGAATCGAAATGCAACGAACTACACGGCAAGTTTCTCGGATTTCTCAGAGGCCAGAGAAAATGGGAAGCGACTGACTTTGAGGAAGGAGACGATCGTGGACTCGGAGCGGAGTCTCCACATCTCGGTGTAGTAATCCAGCTTCGTTGGGCGCGAATCCATGGCTTCCGGCGAGTCTCAGCACTTGAACTGAGTTGCTACGATTGACTGGTGGCGGCTCTCCATTGCTGCTTTGCTCTCAAAAGCGTTCAATCGCGGCGGCGACGGGAACAGAAGAGTCAATATGGTGGTCTGACACGTGGCACTCCACAATTCGGCCCGACCGGTCCCTCCTGTCGTGGCACGTGTATATTGGATGGCTCACGTGGAGAGATTATTATTTGCAAGTGTCAATTTCGTTTCTCTGCAAGTGATTTCAATCAAATCACGGCAAAATTTCAAAAAAAATTGAAACGCTCTCATTTTCTCAAATCAAAATATGAAATAGAATTTATTTTTAATAAGCATACGAAGTACCCTCATTTTTTTAAATAACGACCTAAAGTGAACATTACTTCACATAAGAGTTTGCCATACCATGTCTGTTTCAAAAAAGGGTATGATCTTAAGAATTTTTTTTATCCTTTTACTTTTCTTTTTTTTTGCATGTTAGCCGCACCCATTGCTGATGGGGTGGCTACCAAAAGGCAGAAAAAGAAAAAAGGGATTGTGCATTATATAAGTACTAAAACTTGACACGAAAGTGCAATTAAATTGTAAAACTTGCAAAAAGTACAATGAAGTCCTAAACCTCTGAATTAGTACAATCAAATCCTTCCGTTAACTCCGTCCAATTATACTAATGAAAATGTAGACGTTGCTTTTATTTATTTATTACTTTATCTTTCCTATGTTGCGATGACATGGTTAAAACGACGTCGTTTTGGTCCAAATCGATTTTTAATTTAAATTAAATGTAAAAAATAAGGTAAATAAAAAAAGGAAGGAAACCAACGGCTAAGGGCTGCAAGCCTGCCCCCGCCCCACCATCGCCGGGAACGGCTGGCTACCCTCGCCATACATGGGTGAGGCTCGACGTCCCTCGCTCGATCTGGGGGAGGGCTGCGACCCTCATCGAGGGTCGCTAGGCCCTGGCCACCATCACTAGCCTTCCTAGTAATGGTGGGGCAGCGGCGGTGAGGGCTTACAGTCCTCAACTGCTAGTTTCCTCAATTCTTTTAATTTAGCTTTTTTTTTTACATATAATTTCAATAAAATTTGTATAAGAAATTTTTTTTTTAAAAAAGTAAAAGGACGAAAATATCCTTGAGGTCAGGCTTTTTTAGATTGACATGGCACTTCATGCCCTTATTTGAAATAAGGTCAACTTCAGGTTCTAATTTGAGAAAATGATGACATTTCGGGCCCTTATTTCCCTCAAATCAATGTGTGCATGTGATTTGCTTTATTTCGAAAAATAATATTTTGAAAATCTCTACCGAAAAGAAAATATCCTAAAAGATAAAATATTGGCAATTTCGGTATTTTCTGTCTCAATCCTAAGAAATGATGCATGTTGATATTATCTCAGGGCCTTAAGGTCCTTTACTTCTTGTAAAACTTCTACTACAGTCAATAGGCTCATGACTGCTTGAATGTGCAGCTGCTGTGTCTTTGATTCAAATACAGGATAAGCTGAAACAGTTGAATGAAGGAGAAAACAAAGAAGAGATTTTTCTGAAGACTATTGAAGACAAGAAGAATGCCATGTTTAATTTGCTATTGCATTTTAATGTGGTTGATATAGAGTCAACTTTATCGCATGTCTGCCAAGTAGTGAGTGTTGGATCTTTAGTAGCTCCAAAACTATATAAGATTATGACACCATCACTAGCCAGCTTGTGATGCTCCAGAACGTCACGTGCAACACGTGTTCATTTCATTTTATTCATATTAGCACGCGGAAGCGTGATAAACTTTTTCACCATCACCCCCTACACAAAATTGCATGAGTTTATTAAAATACGTATGCATCTTGATAATAATCAACATTGTATTTACATAACATCGCCATTATACAAACTTTAGTATCTATTACTTTCATTACATCAAAACATCCGAAAATGAGGTTAGGGTCATCTATCTCCATAACAACACCACCACACCCTCAAAGACTGTCTACGTAAAAGCTTCACTACCGTCTATGAGTCGGCTACTTCATTGGTTGGCGAGCCACCGTCATCGAAACCAAGAGGTCCGTTGAAACCCCTAAGCAGCTCGATTAAATCTCCATCGAAGTTTAAGTACCAAGCGATATATTGGTGAGAGATCCACTCTTGAAGTCTCACATCAACCTAGACGATAGAGCTATACCTACAATATGCGACTTTTGAACCAGCTACAATTACATCTTCAAAATAACATTCAAAAAACATAAGTACTCCATAGCAAGGTGGTGGTGAAGAATCCATCCTACAGGTCTGAAAAATAAAGAAATGAGCTGAAGCTCAGTAAATGAAATCTCTATTCCTAAGGTAGGAAATCAGCTTAATACTCAACCTGGTGACAAACAATGCATGATCAAAAC
The DNA here is from genome assembly GCA_001662345.2 of Metrosideros polymorpha var. glaberrima. Taxonomy (NCBI): domain Eukaryota; kingdom Viridiplantae; phylum Streptophyta; class Magnoliopsida; order Myrtales; family Myrtaceae; genus Metrosideros; species Metrosideros polymorpha. Next base: position 7,230,967 of record BCNH02000002.1, read on the forward strand.
AACCTCAACCTTATATATGACAAGAGCATGAATTAGGTATTACCTTTCTTTCAGGATACGTCGATGGTAGATTAATAACATGATAGCAAAATATTATTTACTTAATGAATGCGAATGGCATATCAAGAATTCATCATAATACGAATATGCGCATACACATGACTATGAACACAAATTCATCTTTATTTCTCCTCCCGACACTCTCAAGGCATCCTTGATCATACAACAGGGGCATCTCAGATCACACAGTAGGGACATATCAATTCTAAAGCATCTCGAAACTCCACCTGGGGCATCCCATCTCTCTCATGGGCATCTCAAACTCCTAAGGCATCCCGTAACATTTCACGGGACATTCCTAATCACACAGCAGAGGCATCCTAACTCCGGGGCATTGTCACCACCATCAAGTAAACGATGGATATATCTCTTCATAATTTATTTTATCTCATAATAATCGTGCACATGATGACAATAACATCACATAATCCTCTTAACGTCAACCACGAAAATTAACAATCACTTTAAGAACCAACATACGGTGCATGACATATTTCACGTAAATCACCTTACCCCTTCGATGATCTTACAAATGAGTAAATATGTTGATATGCTCACTACATTTTGCAAGCAAATGATACATTGACAAATGAGTGACCACGTGATCATCAACAATCCAAAAATCATCAATACTACATCGTTTTACCCGAACCATTAACATGATGCAACCACAATGACTTTTACCACTTATATAGGTAGTAATAAAACATTTACCGCATTACGAATCATGTGTAATCAAAGACAAGTTAACGAGCATCTCAATAATTTCCAAGTATCAGAAGATATTATTATTATTATTATTATTGTATACAATCGATGACTCTTTAAGTCAATCGATTGACTCTAGTAGCAATCAATGGTCTTCTTGAAGCTTGATATATTGAAACCGAAGGGCTTTTATTATTATTGTTTTATTCAATCGATGGCTCTAACAGCCATCGATTGACTTCAACCTAGTTGTAGATGACACTTTGCAAGGTCTTTCTATGCAAATCGATGACTCTTATTTTAATTTTTTTTTTGTAAAACAACCCTTATAAATCGACAACCCCAAACTTCAATCATCAGCTTTCACTAGTTGACCACTTGACTTCTTGGAACTCGTTGTCTTCATAAAGGAATTCCCTTTACAAATTTTTAACAATTCTTAATCGATAGTTAATTTAACACTTATTCTTTGTTGCGACCTAAATTTCGCCGAAACCTAAGCTAAAGGATTACTAAGTTAATTAACTAAAATTAACTAATCTAGCTTGAACTCTCCCAAGTCCTACCTAATCGCAACTTAGGTTCATTTAATTTTCAATCAAAAGATGCTCAATTTGGAGTGCCATTAATCATTTCTTGGTGGGTTGATTAGAAACCTAGATAAAGTAATGGGAGAATTACTTTATTTCTACGAACCAGAGATTATGAGTCCGAGGACTTGATTACGCTAGACATTTATCTAACGCCATTTTGGTACCTTTCATTTTTATGAAAAATCATTAGCAAGCAGCTTGATTGGATTTTAACCTAAAACACTAAGCATTAGTTATCACACGGGTACGCAATTAATAAAATAAAAATCCACAAATCAAGTGATAAATAGTACGGAGCACACGCCAAACAATTAAATTCCCTCTTTTTTATTTTCGCTTTTTTAGGAAAAAGACTAACCTATATGAAATGCATGAAATTAATCTAAATGCAGGACCAAATCTAATGACGGGCTAACATGAATGCACCTAAACATGGCACTAAATGAGCCTAGACTATATGACGTACCCAACTTGACATGCACATGTAATGAATGTTTTTGGTATTTTCTTATGATTTTCGGAATTAAAATTTAATAGAATTAAAACTACGCTAAATGATGATTATCTTAAATATTCAGAAATTAATCTAAATTAAATTCTAAAATATTTTGAAAAATCTTATCCTAGTTCTAAATGTTTTAAGAATGGAATAAATCTAAATGAATGCAATCCTAATCTATATGCAAGATTATTTAAATGAAACTAAATCTATGAGATATCATTTTTAGGAAACGTTATCTTTCTAAAATGGAATGAAACCTATGAGTTATGATTTCTAAAAAATCATATCTTTCTAAAGATGATTTTAAAGATGGAATCTCTAGTAAATTCCACCTTCCTACTTATTTTGATTTAAAAAAAGAATTTCGAATTTTTTTAATTTAGGAAAGATATCCGAATGAAAATTTAATGGAATTAAAACTACGCTAAATGATGATTATCTTAAATATTCATGAATTAATCTAAATTAAATCCTAAAATATTTTGGAAAATCTTATCCTAGTTCTAAATGTTTTAAGAATGGAATAAATCTAAATGAATGCAATCCTAATCTATATGCAAGATTATTTAAATGAAATTAAATCTTATGAGATATGATTTTTAGGAAACGTTATCTTTTCTAAAATGGAATGAAACCTATGAGATACGATTTCTAAAAAATCATATCTTTCTAAAGATAATTTTAAAGATGGAATCTCTAGTAAATTCCACCTTCCTACTTATTTTGACTTAAAAAAAGAATTTCGAATTTTTTTAATTTAGGAAAGATATCTGAATGATTTTATCAAAAATAATTCAAACGACTAATAAATTTGGAGAATAAAATCTACATGGTTGTAGATTGGACGGTCCAAATTTCCATGCGAGGAGGCGCGATCTTGTGGTTAAGATCAGTTCACGTTCGCACGTTGTCGAATAAAAGGAAAATCTTTTTATGAATTATTCTTATTTTAGAAAATTTTCCACAATAATTAAAAATCAAGTTAAATCTGGAAATATTATAAAATATGCACATTCAAATCATATAATTCGAAATTATGTCATATTATCAATAAGAAATATTCAGATGAGGGAGTTACCTAATTTGGATTTACGGAAATTGACTTTCCTTCTTTGGAACTCGCAAATCAGGGGCTAGGGCCGGTTTCTGCGAGTGCCATGGGACTTCTAGGGTCACCAGAGAGCTACTGGAGACAGCAAGCGGCAAAGCAGCTAGTTCTCCACGAATTCCCTCTGGACTTTCGTCGAACAAGTGGCAGACGGCTTAGATCGGGGCTGTTTTGGCTCCAATCTCGACCCGAATTGCTGCGGCTTTGATCAAGGGACTCCCTAGGACTTTGAGGAAGGTCACTAGTGAATGAAGACACTGAGGAATGTGGCGGACGGCGATGAACGGGGGCGGACTAGCAAATAGTCCTTGTTTTGGTGTGAAAACAGGGACTTCGATGGTCTGTTTTCGTCAGCTCAACTCGTCTCGATCGTGGCTTTTCTGGGCAATTGGCTTAGACGAATGCGAAGAGTTTCGCATAATCTTTGTTTTGACTACTTGTGGGACTCAGGGGGTGGCTGGAGCTGATCGGAATTCGCTTCGTAAGATGGCCCGCCAGACTGTTTTTCTGAGTTTTCTGGGCACGAGGCTGGTCGATGGGCACTCTTCTTCACCTCGGTTCTTCGCGATGGATGGATTTCTGGAAAATATATCTGAATGGATTGAAACTACGTCGCACGAGTTTCGATTTGATAGGTCACCGAAGGGAAACGGTCGCCTAAGGTGGCAGCACGGTGGCTGCGAAGATGGCTCAGTGAGAGGGTCTCGCCGAGCTCTCTCTCTCTCTCTCTCTCTCTCTCACGATCTTTCTAAGTATTCTGAGACTGAATTGTGCGCCCCTACCTTGTCTCAGAGTTTAATGAAGTATATATAGGCAAGCTCAAGGATTTTTGCCAATTTTTCAATATTTGCACTTTGGCCCCCGAACTTTCCCATATTTGTAAATTGGCCTCGATGAGCTTTTTTCTGTTCAATCTGGTCCCACATGGTTCGGCCAGCCCGTTTTATGGGGTTGGTCGAAATTCAGCCCTCTCATGGGCTTATCGTTCCTTTCGAGCTTAATTTTGACATTTTTCTAATTAATTAATGAATTTTTAATTACTAAAAAGGTTTTTTTCTCAAATTTCGATTAAAGCAGGCTAAATTAAGCTCAAATTAGGCCCTAACCTCCTAAAACACGGCAGCCCTCTTCTCATGACGTGGCCCGAATTTGCAATGTGTTTTGGCCTCGTCCGCAAGTCTTTTTTCGGTTCAATTTTGCCTCCAACTCAATTTTAATGGAAAAAATGCACGATTTAATTATGCTGAAAATTAAAGGAAAATGATCCTAAGTCTAAATGCAAACTAAATATAATCAAATTCAATATTTTTGGTAGGGGCCAAGGTCGGTCCCTATTTTTGTGTGTGCAATTTAATAAATTCTAAAATAAAAACTAAATGAGGGTCGAAATTTAGATGTCAACATTCTTTTCACTTCTCCTACCACAACACTATCCAATCTTTGTGGGATTCACTTATACCAACCAAGTGAATAGTACTAAGTAGAATATCCTAACTTGGTATCTAGAGTTTTCACTTACCTCGAAAGAGATTAAGCAATTTATAGCTTCGGTCACCTCGTCCGACTTAAAAGATCGGAACAAAAACTTTAATGATATGAGTGGGAGCCTTTGCTATTCTTACGGAAAACTTGAAAACGAAAGTTAAAGAAAGAGGTTGGTGGGCGAAAGTAAATGAAGTGAGGTTGGTGAGTTAATGAGCTGGGGTCTTGAGTCCTTTTTATAGGCCCTCCATTGATCAAGGCAAGAGAGAAGAAGGATGAGGTGGCTTTAACCATAAAAGAAGCATTAATGGCCTTAATAAATGAAGGGGGTAAGTTGTCCAATGAGGCTGATTCATGTGGCCCTTATAGTCGTAGCTAGGGCATATGTGGCTTAAAACTAATAGCCAAAGGACAAAATATTTTGGTAGAAGGAAATTAGGCCTCGTTTCATTAGGCCAAGTATAAGCTATAATCATTACATGTATTAATGAGCCAAGGCCAAGTGTGCTCTATAATCATTAGAGCATTAATGAGCTAAGGGGAAGTCTCATTCGCTTGAGCCAAGTGTGCTATTTGGACTAATGCCAAATTGCATGACCTCACTGTAGGCTTTTCACGTAACGTGCATAGGCGAAATATACATATACGCAGCGGAAATAAAAACTATACACGTATCTCCAGAG
>BCNH02000002.1:7236547-7251718 GCA_001662345.2 Metrosideros polymorpha var. glaberrima
TCCAAGAGAATTGATAGTCCCGATCAATCTCTAGGTCCTACAAGCCATGATTGACATCTAGCAATATGTCATGGCTACCCAGATAATGTGAATATTTTAATAACATAATGAACCTGTCAGCTTTGGTTATAGTGTAATTCAATCCCTCTGTCTTACTATGTCCCGATCGAACAAAGACCATGGAATATTTGTCAAGCCACCAATTCGATCATATGCACAAACCTAATCGACATGCAATTTATATGAGACATAAACAATTTATTCTCGGTTACAACCCCGGCCGAGGATTTCAATGCAGTGTCACGATTAGATCGCGTAGGACATCATTATTGTACCTTGCATGTAACAAGGAGACAGATTCCATTTTGCGCACACGTGTAACTTCGTATGTAAACGAATTATGACCATCAAGTACAAAAACGGATCAACGAACCGTCAATATGCGCACTTGTGAACCATAGCCATCCAACACACAAGTCAACATTGTGCCTCAGGTCTAAGGATTATTTACACAAGACCAGAGCAAGAACGATTAAACATTGACCATGCTAAAAGCTTCCATGTTGCTAATCGTTTAATACGTGTCACGTTCAGTGAATTTGTCTTATACAAGCACCTGTGTTCTAACTCGAGCATCATAATACCCAATGACTCGTGACTCTTCATTCCATTAAGTATCCAATACTTAATTGTGAAGTTACGAACACACCGATCTCAACAGGATCATTAATATCCACTTAATGATCCATCGACCGGGAACAATTTTAAAGATTAGTCTAACTGTGAACCCATCACACATATTCTTAACGTCTTAAGAATAGGTCTAGTCGCAACTGATCTTATGGAATCATTCATATATATAAAATAATTGGACAAATGAATGAATACGTCTTTGCCATTAATTAAATAATAACAACATACAACTGAAATCCCTAACATGTAACTATTACATTGTTGCTTTAGGGTATACATCCAACACTCACCTACCAAGCTCATATCTTCTTAAGAGGCACATGACAGAGGTTGAAGGTTTAGGGGAAACAACACATATGGAAAATTACCAATTGCTAGATATTTTGTTATGTGTTTCATCGCTATTCTAGAAAACAACCTAAGAATAAAATTCTAATGAAACCAATTGCTGAAAATTATGGATATGTAAAATACGATTCATCCTCTGTAATTTCCACGTAAATCACCTGTCTAACATCTCCATTTGCGACATTCATCGCTTACGAAATCCTACGCATAATAAATGCGGGAATTTCGAGATGTCACACAACTAATCACGATTTATGACATTTGAAAAGCTGGAACTTTTTTACCTTGAATCTTGCATTGCTCAAGAAGTCAACTATATGTTAAGAACCTAAAGTCGGTATATGGACAAAAAATCAGTAGTATGCTTAGGTGGATCATCCCTTTGCACCTCGGTGACTGCTAAGTGAGTGGAGGAGGGACCACTGTTGAAATATCAAATTGTTTCTTCCTATTTCCTCTCAATTTGTTTTATATGCTCGATAGTTTAAATATTTTTATTTTTGATATGTTTGAACAGAGGTAGAGGTCTTCAGTTGCAATGTTTTATTAAAAGTTGTGGTTCTGACTTAGATAAAATGCTTGGGTGGTGATGGTTGAATGAGGGGTGTGTTATTGCATGTTATGCTATCTCTAGGGCGTAGTTTGCCAAAAGCAGACTTGAAATTTACTGACTTTCCATTATTTTGAATAGTAGGATGACGGAAGCTAACTCAAACAAGTGTCGTTTTAAGTGAAAATAATCTAACTGTTCTCAAATGATGATAGCTTTCGGTATTTTCTCTCTCGATCTTGGGAAATGATGCATGCTGATATGATCTCGGGGCCTTAAGGTCCTTTACTTCTTGTGGAACTTCTACTACAGTCAACAGGCTCATGACTGCTTAATGTGCAATTGCTGTACAGGATGAGCTGAAATAGTTGAATGAAGGAGAAAACAAAGAAGATATTGTTCTGAAGACTATTGAAGACAAGATGAATGCTATGCTTAACTTGCTATGGCAAATTAATGTGGCTGATGTAGAGTCAACTTTATCCTAGCTTTTCACATGTCATAAATCATGATAGATGACCAAGGATGGTGTCACAATCTTATATAGTTTGGAGCTACTAAAGATTCAGCACTCATAGCTTGGCAGACATGCGATAAAGTTGACTCAACATCAGCCACATTAATTAGCCATGGCGAATTAATATAATTTTACCTTATTATTATAATATATTTTGTCGAGTATTTGAATGTTATTGGTTTGTTCCCACACTCGCTCCATATTTTTCAACCAAAAAAGAAGAAGAAGAAAGAGATATTAACTTCTTCGTGATCGCTTGTTCCGATGTACATGAGAGCATGTTTATTTATGCTTCAGATAAAGTGAAACGCCATCTCTTTTCCGGTCATAATTTAAGATATTATTCTAATTTTAAAAAGTCATAAAAGAATTATACGTGAATCTATGCATCAAGATATTTGTACGTCAGAAAACCTGGGATGTTATGGATTATGAAAAGGTCACAATGCATCCATTGCGGAACAGAGAGGGCTGAACAGGAAGATGCATGACAGAAATCATTTTGAGGTGCCACAGATATCGCCTTCTATCACAGTATCTTAAGTTATGCTGAATAAATCTCCATGGCCGCCGTTGGTGATCTTCCTGACCTTCATTAGCCATTACCCACTGGCCATTTTCTTCTTGGTAGGCGCCATTTTTACAGAGAGAAACAAATACTATACACAGAGGGTATATAGTCTTCAAGAGGGAAATAGTCGTGGTAAATCGATCCTCGAGGTTCAGTCATCGTCTCGGAAATTGCCCGTCATCATTCATCACTGCCCGCTCCTGTTCGTGACTCCTATAACAATGTGTTCTATGAAATGCTCCGGGTTTATTATTAGCTACGGTGATCTCAATTGTTTCTTGCATTGATGCGTCAGTGTGCTAATTCGTGCTTCCTTCCTGTTTTTGTTTGCTCAAGTGAGATTCTTGTGATGAGATCGAGTGCCTAAAGTCAGTGAATTGGTATATTTTAGTCCTTAGATCTGTGCACTTGGGTAAGGATTGAGTCTTCTCATTGCTAGATTGAATAGAAAGAGAAAAGGAGGTGGTTCCTGAGTTATTATTATTATTTGCTCGAAGCTTGTATTGGTAGTGTGGATTTGACAGCTGATCTCTTACTATGTGCTGAGTGCTTGCATTTATTGCTATAAATGTAGCTTGTGTGGTTGTACTTCTGCTAATAGGTACACCATGGAGCGACCTCGTTTTAGTGATCATTTGGAAGCGATCAAGTTTAGCAGAAGAATATTAAGAGTGTCATAAATTTTGTACAGAAATCACTTGAGCACTATAATTTTCTTTTAGCCCACTTGAGTGCCATAACATTTTAAAAACACTCACTTGAGCGCCATTGATGCCGGAAATCCGACGTCGACGCCAGAAGGACTATTTTATTATTTTACTTTTTCTTTTCTTTTCTTGCATTTTTTTCCATGCCAGTGAAGGTCATCGGTGACCCTCGTCGGCCTTGCTCGCCCGCAGCCGTTAGCAAAGGCCCTCGCCAAATTTGGGTGAGGGCACCTCGCCCGCAGGTAGCGAGGCCATGATGGCCTTGCTCGGGGCCTTCACGGCCTTGCCGACCGTGCGCGAGGGCAGGCGGGGTGACAAATGCCTTGCCTGCGGCCAACAAGGCTGTGAAAGGGTCGCCCAGTCTGGGCGGAGCCTTTGCGGCCGGGGAGGGTCACCGATGACCCTCACCGGCATGGAAAAGAAAAGGAAAAAAATAAAATTCAAAAATTCAAAAAAATTCAAAAAAATTTAAAATAATAATAAAATAGTCATTTTGGTGTCCACATATGATTTCCGACGTCTATGTTGGATTTTCGGCGCCAATGACACTCAAATGAACATTTTAAAAAAGTTATGATACTCAAGTAATCTCCGTACAAAACTTATGGCAGTCATGATATTTTTCTGCTAATCAAGTTCTTGGTCGGAGGTTTTCAAATGATCACAAAATCGAGGTCACCCCACGTCAGAGAACCAAATTGACATATGCTTAAAAAATTTATCAGACACTCGAGAAAGCTCTAAAAAAAATATTTCTCAATTTCGCATAGTATTTTTTTTTTTCCTGAGGACGAGATAACAAGAGACAATCTTTGTTTCCTTCTCACCTTTAGTATTTCATGTAAAATTAATATGACCCACATGATATTATTAAACCCACGTGATATTATTAAATTAATGGTTTAATAATTATTTAATTGCTAAAATCTATTGGTTATGAAAATGTGCAAATAACGTGCTTTGATGGAAGGCACCTCTTAAAATAACTGCCTTTATAAAGCGTAAAAGATCTTGGTCCTCTCTCTACCAATAACTACCACCATAACGTCGGTTTTGTATCTCTCTTTCCATCTGAAGGATATGTAAGAGAAAACTGGTTAGGAGAGAGAAATCAGAGTTTTTCAAGTTTCGCGTATTGCTACAACATTTAACACTTCAAGGATTCACTATGGAGAAAGATATGTCTTCATTTTCTCTTGTCGTGAAAATCATGAAGATCAACAACTCGTTGATGATATTTTTCTGCATAAAAAGTTTACGTTATATCGCTTACATTTCATCGTATCAAGAAAATATCTGTGCACGCAACCAATCCCATTGAATTAACTTTTATATATCGTATTTTTTTTTTTTGCTTTTTTCTTAATCAAAATGTTTTAGTTTGCGCACTGACTTTTTTCAAATTCGAGACACTTGAAATCTTGACAACATACGGATATTACACACGCAAATTCATATGTGATCTTTTCTGATAATTTATTATATATAGAATTTCACAGTTTGGAGGAAAAGGAACTTCTACATTTGCTAAATCTTAAACAAATATGCGTTCAAGTCAATTCGCCAAAATAAAAAATCTAAAAAATGATTGCTTAAAATAATTAGTTAAGAAAAAGTATTTTCATTATCAACAGCAATTTATGTCTAAACATTTTCGTGGACTATAAAAATATTTTTCGTTTATCTATTGTTGTAAACGATAAAAGTAATTATTTTTTAAGAAACTAATTTTCAAATCGTTCATTTTTTGCAAAACAAATAAGCCTAAATAAATAAATTGAAGTATCCCAGATCGAATTAGAATTTCCTATTACAGCATATGGTCTGGATTTGGGACATTGATGGCCTAACTAAAATCACATCGACCAATTTTTTTGCCTAACTCGGCCAAATTGAGCTGCCTAATTTTGTCTTAGATTAGGAAGAGAGTATTATATGAAAAAAAAAATCGAGAAATTTAATTTATCAGAACTTGAACTGATAAGTGAAGATGACAACCACATAGAAAAGTTGGACTCGGCTCTTTTGCGTTCCAAAGTGCAATAGAAAGCATTAACCCAATACATGGAAATTAAATTTTAATTTCACAAAAATTGAATGATTTCAAAAATATTTTCTTGAAAATATAGCTAGTGTAGTTTATAAAAATGAATGAACGAAAAATAGTTTCATTATTCCCGAAAATGTTTAAACATAAATATATCGATAAAAAAAATATAGGTTATTACAACAAAAAACCCTAGATTACTTGTGACAAATTTATCTCAAACTAATTTTTAGATCATAAAAAACCCTAAACACGTACACATGTGACAAATTTATCTCAAATTTTAGGATTTATCGGAAAAAATGAACTAAACATTGTCTTTAAAAAATGAGCTAATTAAAAAAACGTCAACTAAGATATTTTTATTATTTTCTTAAAAAACTAAGTTTGAGGTAAATTTATCGCAAGTGTACTAATTTAGGATTTTTTATGGTAAAAAAAATTAATTTTTGGTAAATTTTGTCACATGTGTATCAGTTTAAGATTTTTTGTGGTAAAAAAATTAATTTTGAGTAAATTCATCACAAATATACTAAGTAAAATATTTTTCATTAGTTAATTATTCTCAATGAAGAAGTCGGATGCAATTGGGTCATTGATGCAAGATGCCAATGGGCCGCCAATAGGTCGCGTCCACCAGAAATCCAATTATTACAAAGGCATTTTGCTTTATTAAATTCTGAAATTAATTTGGAGGTCCATGATTCTTTTCACGTATTAAAAGTTGACCACTTGCTTTAAGAAATCAATAGTTTGACTTGACAAGTTGTAGTGGGCTGACATAAAGGAAGCCTTCTTTGATTGTGCAAAGGACGGATACAATGTAGACGAAACGATATGGGCAATCTCGGGGATCAGCAACCCAAATTTCAAAAACTTGTATGAAAAAAAAAATTAATTGAGGAAACAATTCGTAAAAATGATTTACGATTATGTTTTCCTTTGTCAACTCAATACGTATGGGTGAGAAAATGTCATTACTTTGGAGAGTAAAAATTATCAATGCAAGCTAAATGGCGGCGACCCGGATGCGGATGGTGTCCTAGCTTGACAACCGAGTCCGACTGTTGGTGAACCAGATCCAGTCGTCAAGGCCTCGGTCTAGGGTGTGACATCCTCCAGAACTTAGGTGTTGCCTTAGAGCCCGTGCTCTTTTACTGGCAATCATGAAAGTGGAGTGAATTCCGAAAAGCAACTTCTGTTTCGTTGAAAGTGTTAAAATATACTCTTTTTTTCGAGGATTTTGTATAGATTTTTTACAATATGAAAACATTTTCAATGATTTATTTTCCTGGATAACGTCGAGCGTAGAAAGATAACAAAATACATTTGAATTTGAGTTTTTCAACAAAATAAGCAGACTCGTGTGCCTTTTCAATCGGATCATAAGATTTTATGAGAAAGTTATCCACAAGAAGTGACGCTAAGTAAAATGAGTGGGTCTGGAGCGACACAAGAGAGACTAAGGCTGTGTTTGGGAACTCCTTTCCCTAGCATTTCCAAGGGGTTTTGGGTATCCAAATCTCCTTGGCCAAAAAATGAGTGTTTGAGAACCCATTTGGAGACTTGCATTAATGCAAGTCTCCAAAATGCTGAAAGCCCAAGGCAACTTTGGGCTTTTCAACATTTTCGGCATGCCATTTCAAGGGTAAGTAAATTTTTTTTCCTTCCTTTTTTGCCTTCACAATTTCATCCAAATTCCAATTTTGCCCTTTTGCTTAAATGAGAAACCCTAAAGTTGGAGAAGGTGGGCCGACGTGGCCGGCGACCGTCACGCGAGGCCAGTGACTGTTGTGGGGGGTTGCGCGACTCAAGCGACACTGCCTGGGTTCGAGCGACCCAGGCGACCATCGGCCTGGGTCTCGCAAGCCTGGCGGTAGCTCACCGGTCGCTTGCCGATGCAGGTTTTGACTTAAAAAAAACTTCCCAAAATAGCTTTGCAAAGTGTAATTTTCCCAAACACCATTTACATTTCGAAAAATCAAAGTTGTATTCAAAGTGCATTTCGAAAAACCCCTTTAACTCAAAGTTATTTGTATTTTCCCAAATGACTTTCCCCAAAAGGCTTCCTAAACGCACCCTAAGCCTGCATTTGGGAAAAGCTTTGGAAAGGGGCTTTGAGTGTCCAAAATTACTTGGGCTAAATATTAGGTGTTTGGTAAAATTTTTGGAACCCATCTTGACCAAAAGTCAACCTTCCCAAAGCTGAAAGCCCAAGGCAGGTCCTAGGCTACCTTGGGCTTTCAACTTGCTCGGCATGCAAATCAAGGGGTTAATGATTTTTTTACTTTCCCAAACTATCCTCACCAATTATTTACTTTTTCGATTTTGCCCTCGTTTATCACAATTTATCATCTTCTCTGAATGAAGTCGACCAGCGTGGTTGTGATGGGCTAGCGTAGTTGTGCAACCCAGGCAACCGTGCCTAGGGGGGTCGTGTGACCCCAGGTGACCATCGGCTTGGGTTTGAATTTTTTTTTTTTTCCTCTTTCTTTTTTCTTCTTCTTTAGCTGGTCATCGGCCATGGCAAAGGCCGCGACCAGTTGAAGAAGAAGAAAAAATAAAAGGAAAAATAGAAAATAGTTGAAAATAAAAATAATATAAAATTCAAAATTTTAAAAATAGAAATAAAAAAATATATATATTAAAAGGAGTGGGAGGAAAATCATATCATATTTTATACCGAATGACGGAAAATATTTTCCAGTTCATTTTCAGGTCTCTGCCGAATACAGAAAAATATTATCATTTTCTTGAAAAATGACTTTTTGAAAAATATTTTCCAAAAACGTCACATTTTTCGCAAAACAAACGGAGCTTAATTGTCCACGATTTCCTCTTTAAGGCCAGCGACGAAAAATGCCTGTCCACAAAACAAAAGAACCTGGAAAAAGAAATTGTAAAAAAAGCTCTAATCTTATTATTGTGTTAATTCAATCATAAACATTTTTTTGCCAATTCAGTCCTAAACCTTTTGCATTTGTATCAATTCAGTCCATTTGGCCGGCCAATGCTAATGTGGACCTTTTTAATACGACGCCCTCATCGGCCCTAAGTCCAGAACCCAAAAAAAAAGGATATGTGCACCACAAGTCTTAAAACTTGTCACGAAAGTGTAATTCAGTCCTAAAATTTGTCAAGTTGATGCAATCGAGTCCTTTCGTTAACTCTATCCTATTAGACTAATCGAAAATGCTGAAGTGACTTTTTTTTTATTATTTTAACTATCCTATGTGGCGATGACGTGTCAAAATCCGATTTTTAATATAATATTTATTTAAATTAAATATAAAAATAAGCTAAATTTAAAAAATAAAAATAAAAAGGGGGGGGACCAGCGGCTGAGGCCTGCAAGCCCTCGCCGCTGCCACTCGACCGAGGCCCGGCAATCCTCGCCGACCGCAGGCGAGAAGGCCATTAATCTCTTCATTATATATTTCCATGTAGGATACACAGATTGGAAACTCGCTGTCTGACATCTTGTAACAAAAGGCCCCACCCGAAACAGCATCATAAAACATTTTAAGAGACAAAGATGACTCAAATTTGATGGTATGTTTGACGTATCACGCTAATTCCACCCCCAAATTGTCTCCATCCACACTCTACAGAATCAGGTGACGAAAGTACCCTTGTGACCCCTTTCTCTATCACTCAGCCTGCTTCGACTCGCCTCTAACTGGGGACTCACGGCCTAGTCCGAAAGCAATGGCGTTGGTCAGGATGATTTGGCCGACCAAACGGCGGCTCTGGATTGGCACGTATGATGACACGGTGCAGCTGTGGTGTTCATGAAGATGACGAACTTGGCTGAGAATTTGAGTGTAGGCTATGGATGATTGCGGAAGCAACTCACTGGCGAAGTAACGATGATTATCACGAGGATCTCAATAGGATGAGTGATCTGTGGCCGTTAGTGTTGTGATAAACGGAATTTGCTTGTGTGCAAAGCGGACTTGAAGATAAAGGTGTTAGACTTAGTGGATTATGATCCGCCTATGTTGGGATGAGTCTATCCAATGTTGCTGTTCAAAAGTAACCAATAGAGGCAGTTATTTATAGATAATTGCTATCAAAAGATATCAGAGGTTATCAATAAGGCAACAATAAAGATATGTTTATTATTGACTGATATATACATGAAAACAGTCGTAGTTTTTTAGAGACACACACTCTCCCAAAAATTTTGTACGCAACAGATAAGAAAGAAGAATGCTCTCTCTCTCTCTTGGGGTTGCAAAACAGGCATTTAATATGTGGCAATAAAGGTACGTTCCAGTGTGTGATGTACCTATACAATTGGTTATACAAGTTTATGATTTTGGGCATGTTTTCTGCGTTTTCTCAAGTATGAGATTTTGGAATCCCTTTCCAACATTGGTATCGGAGTCAGGTTTACTTGTTTCCTAATTATGCCATGAACTTTTCTTTGCCTTGAGTGCATTGAAATCATTGTATGAATGTATAGAATGAACGGGGTGCGAGAAATCGGATGAACGTAAAACTTGACTATTTTGTTCGCGGTTTTTTCTCGAATTTATTTTTTGGTGAAAATTATTTTTAACCACATAGACGGAAAGGGCTTGTCGAGATGAGCATTTTGATGGGTGGATCGTCACAAGACGACGTTGGAGGTCACCACACGCGTCGGGGAGGGCTTATGCGTGTGACGCCCATGCGCGCACATTCTAGAACTGTGACGATACCAACATGAGCCGTGACGTCCTAGGGCGTCACAAAATCTAATCGACTTAATAATTTGATTCATTTTAAAACGCAAGCAGAAGACGATAATATAAATTGACAATATAAAAGAAACAGAACATGCAACATTTATTTATTTCTTCCTTTAGGCATTGTTCAAATACCCATCAAAAGGAGAAGGACAATTGGGGAAGTAAATGTGTAATCTACTTCTTTTGCAAGCTACACAAAAATGTCATCTCCACGCCTTTCAGAAAGCAACGCCCTAAAAGACTACCCGCTAACAATCTGAAAAACATGGAAAACAACAACAGTGAGTTAAACCTAGCAAGTAATTTAGGCCATGACTATTCTACTCAAACAGTTATATCACAATTAAAAAATCTGCAAAAATACGACTTTCAAGTCCCACCATGATATGAATAATGTTATGATGTACATGAGATGCATGTCGCCACTATGGGTAACCACTCTCATTCGTATCACTATTGATTTCTTTAAGGATCGATCTTCCGCAGTACCACAAAGCAACGAGCATCTCGTCTCCTACATCACAAGGTTTATCGATTTCTTTAAGTATTGACTTTCTGCAGTACCACACAGCAACAAGCATCTCGATTTCCCTCACCGACTTCCACGGGGCATTATCAGCGCACAGGCTGATGGTCCTCACCGTTACCCTTATAATGATATGTATATGCATGTAATGACGAGAATGTATGTGTCAAATTCTATATTCAACAATAATCATAAAAATAACCCAATAATTCATCATTAGCATATTCAAAATCATATCATCAGATGTGTCCTTCACTACTTGGCACCATCAAAGTCAATCTTTTCATTAATTCACTAGCTTGTCATGACAGGCATATAAAAATATTTTATAAGGTGAAGATAAGGCATACAAGCAATAAAACTAGCCGTGCAAAGGTGTTTTTGCGCCCGCCGTCTCTCATGTACGGAATTAAATTACATGGCCACATCACGTCTACACAACTTCAAGTCGATAATTTCACCTCCGAAAAGACAAAAGCCTCACGAACATCAATATGTTCAGCCGCAAAGCAACATCAACATGTTCGGCCACCATCGAACTTTCCAATCCCATGAAATATCACACTTTTTCATCATTTCAACGACAAACGATCACGTCGTCACAATTACTTCATTTCAAAGTTTCGCCAACAATCACACGTTCCATACGACTAGTAATCGACTTTACATTCAACGTTTAAAACATGCTCCACCTCTAACCACAATATAAAAGATTGAAAAGAAGAGAAATAGCTAGACTACTAGCCTTAGATATGATCGCAAAGCTTGGTCCTTCGACTTTCTCGAGATACACCGGAACTCAAGCTTGAACGGAGAGGAAACGAGCGAGATCTCAAGAAGAAAAACAGTGAGGAAATGAGAGCAAAGAGAGAGCACGGTGGACAGAGATGGTTCAGTTGGTGAATGAAAAGAAATGAAGGAGAAGAAGTGAAGAGAGAGAAGAAGGCTTATAAGTCAAGACTAATCATCATTCTTAATCAATGTAACTCCAAAAATTATCAAATACAACATATGGACCTCAAGTTGTATCAAATGAGACAAGACAAAGAAAATAATGAAGGGAAGAAGAAGTGTTCGAAGAGAGAGAGAGAGAGAGAGCCAAAATTGTCAAGATTCATTATCACTTAACAATTAATGCAACTTAAAATATTATCCAATTCAACATATGGACTCTAAAGCTTTTTCAATAAAGCAAGATAAAAATCAAAAAAGAAAGAGGGAGGAAGGTTCGGCCGTGTGGGAGGGAGAGGAGAGGGAAAGATTTTCTTGGCCATGTAATAATCACAACTCAAATCATTGGACTTCAAATTAAATCAAATGAAGCTTATAAAGTGATGATGTAAGAGAGAGAAAATAATCTTGACTTATCTTCTTAAATTGAAATTATAGGGAAAACACACTATAATGCCTTCTTTTTTTTCCAAAAATACCCCTACAAAGTCTAAAAATTACAACATTACTAAAAATTTATTTTTTCTTGTTAATAACCACCATAGATCGAAAAAAATTGGTGTTACCTCTTCTAGGCCCTTTAGGTTACACACCACATCAAACAGAGAAAATATAAAAAGCTTGTGCATCTCAAAACCGCAATTATCGCGAAATCGATAATTTATAGCAACAAAGGTAGCTAAAGCATGAATCAATCATCCAAAGATTATTCCTCAACAGATATTATTAAATAACATTTCCAAATGTTATTCTTTGCGTGTTAAAATAGGTGAGCTAGAATCAGGATATCACAAGAACGTGCGTTAGCCGCCTACTGATGTTAGCAACCCGCAGATTCGAGTTAACCCGGATCCTAACCCGACCAATTGATCGAACCAGTCAAACCGGACTGACCGATTAAACTGTTGACCAAATCAATCGGACCATTGACTTGACCATTGACGGTTGACTTTTAAAAAAAATATTATTATTTTTGGGCAGTATCCTATCTATAGTACCATGGATTATGAGTAATCCTTTTCTTCTACATTTGTTGTAGCAGCAATGGTACGTAGGATACGTCGCCCTATAATCCCTAGGAGGGCTAAACAAAGATCAAGACTTTTAAAGCTAAGAGTTAAATTAGCTACTTATTGATGGGATGGTGGTATTGACATGATGGCTCACATTATCAAGGTCAACAAAATGATACAAGATGTCATTTGGAATGATCACCTTATGTCAAATGTTAAGAAGATTGAAGCCTTAAGAACCATTCTTCCTAGAGAATGGCAAGAAGTCTTAAATGACCTTTTAGGAAGTGACGTGGTTCCTTTTTACAATAACTTGTAGAATATTTTTTTGAAACTATATATAAGGGTTGGGGCAACAAAGACGTTAACCCTTGGAATGAATGCATCCTGGCGCAGAATGAATGCACCATGGTGCAAACCTAAGAATTTTTCAAGGGACTTCCCTTGGCTACCGAAAAGCACCATAAATTTTCCTAAGGAATTTTATGAGTCTTTCCTGGTTTATGTGAAGCATATCTAAAGGTGATACTGTTTATTTTAGTTTTCGTTATCATTTGTGGATATTTCCATGATGAGATTTCTTGTAACTTCGCACATTGTCTATGGAATATTTAATTATGAATAGATTATGAAATTTATTCTATTTGATGTTGCTTTATTAGTGTTAAATATTTAAGTGGGAGTTCTACAAGTTTTAGTGACTTTTGTAGAACTTATTTTTGTGTGAATGATTGCATTAATGATAGTTTTAAATTGGGATTCTAAGATAATGATCCGGAACATAGTGACTTTTCAAATCTAAAACCTTGTTAAATTATTCATTAATGCGATTAGCTGATGCATTTATGTTAGACATTAATAAGTCGTGCACATATGTCTTAAATGTTCAGAATGGGTAGACTCTGGGCACGGCAAGCTCAAGAACACGTCGGAGGGTGGCGTCGCAAGGCTAAGGGGGCCAGGATGAAGGAGAGAGAGTGTGTCGGTGGTGGTGGTGGTGGTGGTTCGCCAGAGGGGGGCCAGCCGACGGCGGCGCACGGTGGCCAGAGGTGGTGTGGCCGTGGGTGAGAGAGAGAGAGAGAGTATCTTTCTATCTTAAAACGCAATTCTAAAAAAATGATCCCCCTAGGGTTTTTTGGAAAATGTGCCATTTATATAGTCACTTAAGTGATCTAATATTAGTCCTTCATCAAGCAATGATTGAGATTTAACTTCTTCCCTAAGTTTGTGGTATTTTGTAATTATGGCTTAAGAAGGTGAAATGGGCTTGGCCTTGGGAAATGGGTCATAAAATGGGCTAAAATGGCTTGAAATGGTCAAAATCTGGCCATTTCGCCGGATCTCCAGCGAGCTGGTCGGATCGGGTCAACCCGGTCAAACTCGGGTTGACCAATTTGACTGATTCTTGACCGGGCTGGTTCAATGATCAAATGAACTTCGATTCTGATGAAATTTTCACCAAAATTTTCCTTTTTTCCTCTATTTTATAAATATGAATTTTCCCAAATTTTTCTGGACCAAGATTTATTTATTTTTTAATTTCTTGATTTGACTATACTAATTCCTCTTTTTTGGCTAAAACTGCTACGCATTTTAGACATGTTGGCGTAAGCTTGATTTCCTTGGCCAAATTCAATGTCTAAGAATGTACTAGAATGCCTAATTGGAATGGGTTAAAAGGAATTAGGTCACTCAGAATCATTTAAGCTCGATTTTAAACCTAAACCACTCTTAATATGGCCAAGCCAATCTCAAAATGAGTAAATTGGCCAAAATGGATAGTAGATTCTGGTTTGATTTAATCAAATGACTTAAATCTTGGTATCGTCTCACAACTCATAAAGCAATGGTTTGAGACGATCGTTTAAGCTCGAATTAGGGCTAATTCAATAATATGCTCAAACATTGAAATTGATTAAGGGCTTTGATGTGAAACATTCTCTAGATCAAATGTCTCAACTATGAGAATTCTAAAAATACTACCTAAATGGTCAATTTTGATTTTGGGGCCAATTAATGCTTACTTTTCCTTAAATTGGGGAAAAGTATATCCCCAATTGATTTTTGTGAAATTGAAAGTGTAGAAACTGAATTAAAAAAAGAAAGAAAGGATATTTCGTGATTTTTCTCTAATTGTTTCTAATGTTTTGTATTTTTTCTTAATTTAGGTCAAGAAAATTCATTTTTCCAAAGGAAAATCAATTTCTATGGTTAAATTCGTGAATTTTCGAAAAAAGAAAGCAAGAAAATTCAAATGACACCATTTAGAACATGTTCATGTGGAAATACAGAATTCGACCCCGACGTTGACTCTTGGTCTGATTCTCGTCAAAAGTTTGACCAAAAAGTCAACTCGAAAGTTGAATTTTGACTTTTTGAAGTTAAGGTTCAAATGCATGCTAAATGCTAGGCCGAAACATGGCCAAGTGAAAAAATGACTCTTTTTGATTTGAAAAAATGATTGTCACGATCGAAACTCAAATTCCAAGTTTTAACTTTAAAATGACTGATC
>BCNH02000002.1:7252180-7264783 GCA_001662345.2 Metrosideros polymorpha var. glaberrima
TAATGACTACACTTGGCTAATCACTTCAAAAAGGTTTTAACCATCGCACTTAGCTAATCAATTTGGAAATTTTTTTTAATGACTGCACTTAGCTAATCATTTTGGAAAAAAGTTTTAATGATCGCATTTAGCTAATTAGAGGGAAATTTGTGAAAACTTCACTGAGGAAACATCCGTTGGGGATTAATAATTTTTTTTTAAAGGGTTCCGCGATCGCTGTTTGGCAAATCAACGGTGGTTTGGGTTTTGCACGAAAACTTCCGAACGTCATTTCATGCAATTGATATTCAGTTGTTGAAGACTGTCATTAGTCATCAAAAATTCCTTTGGAGAAAAGATTCTGAGCAAAATGATTTTTGTAATCTTAAAAGGTTATGCTAAAAGATGCCAAATTGTGTACCTCAATCGAAAATGTCTTCTCACCATGGCTCTCAAGAAAAAGGCTTTTTATCCCATCCATTGAAGTGGGAAACAACTCCGCTCGGGGAAAATGATTCTCTCACAACCTATATCGAAGGCTATCAGGAATGCTCGCAATGAATACAATTTGACCAATCTGAAAGGTCTTCTAAGGGATTGTAATGTTGGTTTGGCCAATGGTGTTCAATAGGGACTCTTTTGAATCAAGGCTTGTGAAAGAAGAATCTTTGTAGTCTGCTTCGGGTTTACAAGTTAAGAACCTGCAAAATGAGAAGAAATAATCTTGTCCGCACTCCTTCAAGTGAAGCTTAAGACGTATAAACTCTACGTTAACTTAAGTGCCATAATCAGAAAGAGACTTTAAAGGGCTTTAACGTAGGCTTGGATTGAGGACTGAGAAATGAAAAGGCTCATTTTGGCTCAAAAAATATATGCGGAGGGCTAAGGTTGGTGATCAAAACTGTCTTAGCACCGATCTTCAGTCTTCGATCTTCAGGATTACTGCTGGGGATTGTGTGGCTTTCAACGATATGTCGTATCGGGACTCCATTAGGGATTGAATTGACTTGGGGGAGGACCGTGGGTGACTCCATCTTTGAACTTTGATTTGGGTTGTTCCGCCAAAACCACAAGCTGATTTCATTTGGGAATCGCACGTTACCAATTCGTTCCACTGGGGATAGCATCGGCTCCGTTCGGAACAAGCTTAACTGAGTAGCATTTTGCTGAAATTACAAGCCAACCCTCTTTGGGAATACATTTGTCTACCCAAAATTGCAAGTAGACTCCAACTAAGGATTTTACATTTGCTTCATTAAGGATACAATTGTAGAACCAAATGAGCTGATCTTTAAAACCGTTAAGGCTAGTCTCAAAACAACTTCTTTTGCCCTCTAGTTCAAATTTTCGAGTCTCCCCCCCCCCCCCTTTTTTTAGGAGAACCCGAGAATGACCAGGATTACAAAGGTGACTAAGTTACGTTTGATCTTGAAAATTCAATGAACCTTAGGAAGCCCAAAAGTGAGTGATTTTCATGGTTCCAGATGCTCTTGATGTCTTTGGAAAGTGGCCCCTATTCGCTTGCCCCGATGTACAATCGATGATCACCAACAAAGGTTTAAGAAACGAAATTATCAGCCTAAAGGGGTTACGCAAAGGATAAAGTGTATAGGATAGAGAAAGAATCGATCTTCATCATCCTAAAGCACTAAAATTTTCGATCGAGTTTAATGCAAAGCAACCCATGAGATTAACGCAAGTATAAGTAAGAAAATTTCTAACCCACTTTTCTCACCTTTTGCCGATCTTACCTCCATGTTGCCCCGATGTGGGGTGATTCTTGATAGGGATAAAGAAGCGAAGTTCTCCAAAGTGTGTAGGGATGAAGAGGTTAGCAAGAGATGTATTTATCGTTTAGGAAAAAGGAATGACATGCCTTCCATCATCTTGATCCATGTATTCAAAGCGAACAAACCTTACATCCTTAGACATGGTGCTCTCTCATCGCTCAACTCTCAAAAGTGTGTAAGGACGTGTTTGGTTTTAGCTTACCTTTCGTTATCTCAAGGTTACCTACCTGGCATATGTTTAACATTTTCGCTTTTTGTTTTCTCAAAAATCATTCAATTCGAAACATCCTTCGTGGGGATTTTTGATAGAAAATGCATAAATCAAAAAATGAATGATCAAATGCACCATTCCATTCTAAGCTCATCGAAAATCAGGCTTTAAATCGATTTAATTTGATAATTATATATTATATTTTTTTGACTTTGTTTTTTGTTTGGACCTTTGAAAAGGTTTTCGAAATGATCTTAAATGCTCCTGTCCGAAAGTGATCTTCTGAAGATACTTGTCATTTGAGGAAAAATGGTACTTACCTAGCTCGTGTAGGCCAGTAAGGGGGCGTTTGGGAAGCCTTTTGGGGAAAGTCATTTGGGAAAATGCAAATACCTTTGAGTTAAATGGTTTTTTCAAAATGCATATTATGTTTGGTAAAATCACACTTTGAATACAACTTTGATTTTTTGAAATGAAAATGGTGTTTGGGAAAATTACTCTTTGCAAAGCCGTTTTGGGAAGTTTTTTTTAAAGTCAAAAGCTATACCGGCGAGCAGCCGGCGACCTCTCCGATGAGCTGCCGCCAGCCTCGCCTGAGGTCAGGCGACCGTCGCCTTGGTCGCGAACCCAGGCGAGGGTCGACTGTGTCGCGCGACGGTCGCCGGCGATGTCGACCCCTCTCCGATAGCAATAAGGTTTCTCATTTAAGCAAAAGGGCAAAGTTGGAATTTGGATGAAATTGTGAAGGAAAAAAAGGAAGAAAAAAAAATTAGTTACCCCCCTAGTATTTGGGAGACTTGCATTTCCCAAATGCAAGTCTCCCAAACACCCTTTTTTTGGCCAAGGGGCTTTGGGTGCCCGAAGCCCCTTGGAAATGCTGCTGAATGCTCATCCCAAACGGAGCCTAAGTTGGTTTATCGAGATTTCCTATCAGCATACAAAAGGAATTACCTTAGCGTGTATCCTTTGAAAACGACAATTTGGAACGATACACTTTTGTCTTTGCGAAAGGTTCCTTGTTGGTTGCTTCCCTTTGGTCGACTCGACCTTGAACTTGTAAAATGAACAAATATGCAAATGATATGCATGGTGTTTATGCTATGCAAATGTCCTATAGTGACTCAGGTTTTCAACGAAAAAGGGGGGTGAATTGCCCTCCAAATTTCATCTAGGGATAATACTTCTTGATGACATTAGCGTTTATAGGCATTGGCAACTCTTGGCCATCCATTTTTACAAGAATTAAAGCTCTACCGAATAGGACATTCTTGACAACATAAGAGCCCTCATAATTTGGTGTGAACTTTTCACGGGGGTCTTGAATTGCAATCGAGACCTTCTTAAGAACGAGATTGTCAACTTCAAAACTTCTTGGTCGAACTTTACGATTGAACGACTTGGCCACTCGCTTCTGGTAACCTTGGCCATGGCATAAGGCTTTCAGCCTTTTTTCTTCAATCACATTCAATTGCTCATACCTCTTTTGAACCCACTCAGCTTTGAAAAGCTTAACTTGCAGAAAAATCTTTAACGAAGGAATTTCTATTTCCACCGGCAAGATCGCTTCCATTCCGTAAACTAGAGAAAAGGGCGTTGCCCCAGTCGAAGTTTGAATCGACGTCCGATACGCCATCAATGCATACAGCAATCGTTCATGCCAATCTCTATAGTTCTCGACCGTTTTGGACAAGATTTTCTTAATGTTTTTGTTTGCCACTTCCACAGGTACCATTCATTTGGGGGCGATATGGAGACGAATCCAGGTGACGAACCTGAAATTCGTTTAAGAATTCATCCACCATCTGGTTGTTCAGATTTGATCCATTGTCAGTGATGATTGCTTCTGGCACTCCGTAACGAGCAATGATATCGTAGCGGATAAATTTAGCTACGTTCTTCGCGGTGACATTGGCATATGAGTTGGCCTCGATCCACTTCGTAAAATAATTGATGGCCACTAAGATAAACCGATGCACATTTGACTCCTTTAGATTGATTGGTCCGATAATGTTGATCCCCCACATAGAGAAAGGCCACGCTTTGGACATCTAGTGTAATTCATTCGATGGCGCGTTGATCTTGTCGCCATAGACTTGACACTAGTGACAATATCGCACGTAACGAATACAATTTGATTCCATGGTCAACTAATAATAACCCAATCTCATGATTTTCCTTGCCAAAAGATGGCCATCCATATGCGGGCTACATTCCCCTTCATGTATTTCTTGCATGAGTTGATTGGCTTAGCATACATCTACGCACCTCAGCAAAATCGAATCAAACAATCTCTTGTATAATGTTTCACCGCTGAGAAAAAATTTTGATGCCAGCTTTGTCAAGTGTTTTCTATCGGCAACCTCACTTCCTTGAAGAAACTCGCCCTTCTGGAGATAATTTCTTATATTGTGAAACCACGGTTCACCATCGAGTTCCTCTTCGATTCTCATGCAATACGTCGGACTATTGAGAATTTCGATCTTCAAGGGGTTAATATCCAATCCATCCATGATTTGTAGCATCGAGGATAAAGTTGTCAAAGCATCAGTAAATTGGTTTTGCAATCTTGGCAAGTAATTAAAAGATACCTCTTCAAACTCCTCTATCAATTCTTCGAGAAACTTGTGGTATGGGATTAGCTTCGAATCTCGGGTTCGCCATTCCTCTTCGGTTTGGAGGATGATAAGCATAAAATCCCCATGAACTTGTAGTCTTCGGACTTTCATTTCTATGGCATACTATAAGCCAAGAACGCAAGCTTCATATTTCGCGATATTGTTGGTACACGGAAACACAAGTTTCACGGCAACGGGATAATATTGACCATCCGGGGTAATGAAAACTGCCCTAGTGCCAGAACCAGATAAGTTAACTGCACCATAAAAAAAATCGTCCATTTGTCTTTAAAGACAGAGAATATGTTCGTCCGCCAGATTCGCATCATCCACGATTTTTACTCCTATAGAGCTCTCCGCTAGCATATCAGCGATAGCTCTACCCTTAACGGACTTTTGTGCCACACTTTGCACATCGAATTCTGAAATGAGGACCTGCCATTTGGTCCACCTGCCAACCAAAGCGAACTTCTCCAAAAGGTACTTGATGGAGTCATTCTCTATTACCAATAAGATTCGATGGTGAAGAGTGTATTGCCGTAGACGGTGTAATATCCAAACCAAAGCTACACATGTCTTCTCGACCTTTGAATAATTCATCTCGGACATAGTAAACTTCTTGCTAAGGTAGTATATTGCACACTCTTTTCCATCATCCGGTCTCTTTTGATTGAGCATGGCTCCTAGCGACTCATCATGGACGGTTAGATACAATATTAAAGGAGTCCCCATAATTGGTAGGACGAGAATCGGTGGTTGAGTTAAGTACCGCTTGATATTCTCAAATGCATTCTGACACTCTTTATCCCATTCTACCTTGGCATTCTTCTTTAAAAGTTTAAAGAAAAGCTTCGCTGTTTCAGATAAATGAGATATGAATCTCGTCACATAATTCAACCTTCCTAGTAGGCTTCGTACCTCTTTAATTGTTGACGGGGGCTTAAGGTCGCGTATGGCTTTGACCTTTGATGGATCGATCTCGATGCCCCAGCTACTAACCATGAACCCTAATAGTTTTTCGGATTTCGCCCCAAATACGCATTTTGCGGGGTTAAGCTTTAGCTTGTATTTTCGAAGACGATCGAATAGCTTCTTTAAGACTTGGACGTGGTCTTCGCCTTGTTTGGACTTGGCAATCATATCGTGAAATAGGGTGATCATAGCTCTCTGATAGGTTGCCCTAGCATTTTTCAATCCGAATGGCATTATCTTATAGCAGAATGTTTCCCACAGGGTAATGAACGATGTCTTACTTTTATCATCTTTTTTCATCCGAATTTGATTATATCCGAAAAATCCATCCATGAAGGAAAACAATTCATAACCAGCCGTGCTATCCACCAAGACATCGATGTGTGGCAGCGGGAAGTCATCTTTCAGGCTTGCCCGATTCAAGTCTCGATAGTCTACGCATATTCTAATCTGCCCGTCCTTTGCTACAGGGATGATATTTGCAACTCAATTTGGGGTACTGTACCACCTTAATAAAGCTAGCATCCAGGAGTTTCATGATTTTCTCCGACAATCCTAGCTTTGTTCTCCTAAGCTTCTGCTTTTTTGGGTGAATATTAGAATCTAGGGGCAACGCGTGTTCCACAATTTCAGAATCTAAACCCGGCATATCAACATAAGACCAGGCAAACACGTCTTGATATTCTTTCAAAAGATTGGTCAACCCCTCAGCTTCGAAATGGGAGAGTTTTCCTTCAATCTTAGTCTCTTTAACATTCTGATATCGCCTAGATTCACCGTAACTATTTGTTCTGCGGTCAACGGTTTAGATTTCTTGTGGCGATCCTAATCACTTTCAATATCTCTGTGATCACTGTCACTGTCGGAATCGGGGGGATTGTCATCATGTGAGTCCGAGCCACAAATATGACTATCGTGTGGATGCAAGATGTTATGCCTGACATGCGATGCAACTGGTTAGTACACATTTATGTAATAAACGATGCATGCTATTTTGAAAATATTTATAAAAATTTTGTTTTGAAGAGGAACAACTTAAGGAACTCGTCCTCGTATCCTCGGACATTGTTGTTCTCAAAGTATGTTCTTGGAAACTAGGAAGCGCGTGGAAGTTCAAGCCTCGGGGTATATATCGATTTTCGTCATAGGCCTGGTTCGGTGTACTTCCACACGTCCTTAATAAAACATGCATATGCATTTTATTGAAATTGAAAGGATAAGGCCGCTTTACAAAAGAGACCCCCTTGAACCAACATCTCAAAATCCAAAGGGGGAATAAGTTCTCATAAAGAAAATAAACGATTCCCATGCAGGAGAAAAACATTTAAGGAAAAGATACTAGGACAAGACAGGAAGCATCCTAACTCTAGAAGGTTGGGATGGTCATCGGCGAGCTCGTCTTCAATAAGAATGACATTCATGCCATCTTCATCATCAAAGAACTCAGGAAAGATCTTGATGTCTAGGTCTTCCTGAAGCATTGTGCAGGACTTAACAAACATCTCTTCGAGAGAACGATCGAGTAAGCTAACTCGGCCTCGGCCTCTGCCAAAACGGCCTCCACGATACCCTCGATCTTTTCGGTTGCCCTGACCTCCTTGAGTACCTCGACCTCCATGGTCAGTGAGCTCGTCTTGCTCTTCAACATAGCCTAAACCTCTCCCTTTATGTCCTTTGAAGGCCTTAATAGGGGTTTGAATACCTTGGCCATATATCCCCAATCCTCTCCTAGGGACGAATCCATTCTCAAGCAAAATTTTCCCAGACATGATTGCGGGCTTCAAAAGCTCGAGAGACTTCACGAACATTCCTACAGGTATGTGTATCATGGAGACCAACTCGAATGAGTGATAGCTTGGTTCCTCCTTAATCTCGGGCTCTATGTACGGGATTGTGGTATCATGAAAGACCTTGAAGTCCATCTCGCCGTGTATGATGATGAGATTCTCGTCCACCACGAACTTTACTTTCTAGTGTATGCTAGATAGAACGACTCCAACGATGTGAATCCATGGCCTTCCTAGCAGGAAATTGAAGGCACTTGGGATATCGAGAACTTGAAACATCATGGTAAAAGCCACCGGGCCAATAAAGAGTTCCAATTCAATTTCTCCCATGACATCTTTCCTTACTCCGTCGAAGGCACGCATCGTGGACTTGGCAGTTTGAATCTTTTCTAGATTGATTCTAAGATGGCGAAGCGTTACCAACGGGCATATGTTTAAAGCGGACCCATTATCAATCAGGACCCTTGCTACCATCCTGTCCCGGCACCTCACAGATATGTATAAAGCTTTGTTGTGAACTCGGCCTTCGGTGGGAAAGTCCTCATCAGAGAACGAGATCTAATCTTTCAAAAGGATTGATTCGACGAACCTTTCTAGCTGCTCGTCACTAGCGGTCTCTGGGACATGGACCTCGTTGAGAATTTCAGCAAGGCTCACTTATGTTTATCCAAAAACTTGAGCAAATCCAATAGGGATATCTGTGCGGGTATTTCCCTTAATTGATCAATTACTTGAAATTCGCTAGTCTTAATTATAGTAAAAAATTGCTTAACATTTTCGTCAGTCACAGCTTTCTTTTCTACCCTAGAGTTGGGCGGATAACATCGCCCAAACCAAGTCACGGCGTCGACACTATTTGATTCGTAATCCCACGGTATAGCCTTGGTATCATAAAGCAACTCTACTTCGTCTTCAAGTGACGACAATTCTATCCAGACAGGGGTTAAAGCTTCATCCTGTACTTCGACGGACTCAAGGTCGTCAGATAGTAAGTCGATGATAACGGGCTCAATTCCTTCCTCGCCTACTTCGTGTGAATTGTTGTCATCGGTCAATTCTATGAGCACAACTACCATTTCATCGTCTTGCTTGGTAGGAGTAACGTCATCCATACCACCCCATCCATCAGGGACGATATTCTTTGGGTTAACATAGAAACTTGGGGGAGGTGTGTATTTGACATAGAAGTCAAACTTTCTGCTCGACTGCCCTAGAGTATTGACCACTTCACCATCTATACAGGCTAGCTCCATGAACTCATAATCCCAATGATTCATCTCTTCGTCTGTTTCAAGGTCGAGGGTGAACTCATCATCATTCCATATGATTGGGTAATCGACGTCTTCTTCCTCCTCCTCTATCATCAGAGGTTCTATTTCTTTGATTATGACTCCTTCATCGGTAACTCCCGCAACTTCAAATCTTTTAGCCAAAAGCCTAAACTCCTCCTAATCAATCTCGCAAACGAAAATTTCGGAGTAAACGTCAATTGCAGTGGATAACATCATCACATCTGATGCTTCTTTCTCGGCGAGCTTGATCATTCCCACATCAATCATCTTGGAAATGCATCTAATCTTTTCCTCAACGGGTGTATCACCTCTTTCCTCACAATGTCCGGCCAACAATAAAACTCTGTATAGCTTCGCAATATCAACCTCAAAGGGAAACTTGTACCCGTTTGCACCTTTAGAGATCATGTTCACGTTTTGGGGGTGATTGAGTAACGGGTTTTATTGCACATTCGGTGCAGCCTTCTTGAAGTTAGGATCCCATTGTCGATAAGGTTCTGAACTTTGTTCTTCAGTGCGAAACAATCGTCAGTGCTATGCCCTTTCTCACTCATGTGGTAAGCACAAGTCTTGGCGACATCAAACTTGACGAACTTTGGGAGATTGTCGTGTGGTACCTCTTTGGCGACCATTCTCTTCTCGAGCAGCATGGGCAAAAGCTTAGATAATGACCTAGGCAAAGGAGTAAACTGTCTCGGTGGAAACTTTCTCTTTGGTTCGCCGCCTTGAGAAGAATTCCCCAGCATCACAAATGGTTTTGGCGGAGGATTCGAGTAAGCCTTCAGAATGCTAGGCACTTGGATGTACGCCACTTCGACGACGGGCTCTTTATCTTTCCTTGAAGAGATTCTTCTCATGCTTTCTTCGGTCACTCTACCATCACGCATGGCTCATTCTACGTTCTCTCCAACTTCTACGAGGTGCGAGAAAGACAAGCAACTGGTGGTGTAGAGTTTTCGAAAGTACTCGACGGGCATCGCCTTGAGAAAGATCTTCTTGGTTTCCTTCTCACTGAGGGGTGATTTGACCTGAGACACTACCGCCCTCCATCTTTGAGCGTAAGCTCTAAAGGACTCGTTCTTTCTCTTCTCTATGTGCTCTAGTTCCTCACGAGTTGAGGCAATCTTGGAGTTGAATTTGTAGTGGTTGAGGAATGTGTCCGCCAAGTCATCCCAATCCTTTATCTTCTCAAGGTCGAGGTCTAAAAATCAAGTGAGAGCCAATTTCTCCAAAATTTCTGAGAATGTGTTGATAAACAGTGGGATATTGTCGGAGTAACGCCTCATCCTACTCAAATAATACCTCAAGTGGATATGGGGATAGCCAGTTCCTTCATACTTCTGTGCGAATTCTGGGTCCTTGAAAGTGTCAGGAACGTCCATTTTCGTGTTAGGCGCCACTTTATCAAACTCCTTCACTTCGTAACCTATAAGCATGGCCAAGTGTTCTTCAATTCTGGCCAGACGTTTTATGCCATCATCGCCGAGGGTCTTTCCTTGTTCTCTGGCTTCTAGGTCGATCACAACGGATGCAACGAAAGGGACTTCTACATTTGGCCCATGTTTAGGAATACCGTTATCTAGAGGGGCAGCAGGAGCAACATGTTCGGCCTGAGCAAGCGCGGGAGCTTCGTTCATTCTCCTATGTATCTCTGCCATCATGGCATTGATGTTTGCTAGTTGTGTGTCCACATTGGTCTAGCGGGTATTTGCTTCTTGATTTTCTATCTTCATTTGCGAACGAGTCCTCACTCAGGATCTTCTTTCTGTCGTTTCTTAGTACCTTTGGTAAAAAATGTGGCAAAATTAGTATGTAGAAAAATAAAAACAAGAAAACATAAAAAGTCTTCAATTTTATATTTTCTTGTGATGAAATAGAGCTAATAGACTCTCGTATAAGCCCAATCTTACACAGGTGATCTCTTATCAAAATTTCTTTCACGAGAAATTATATAATTGAAGGGATAACATGTGATTTTTTATTAAAATGCCCCTCCAATTTCATTCGAACTCAAGACGATTACAGGACAAAGACGGTAAGCAACATCCCATACATCACTACTAACATGTAAAGAAAAGGGAAGAGGGAAGCCCTATTACATCATTCACTACTAAAGCATCAAATGAAATCCTTTTACATTACTCTAAAACAAAATAAAGGAAACTCGAATGAAATTGGCACGGCTAGCCATGATGGGATCCTTTGGCTTCGGAACAGAGACGCTTGTTTTCTTGGGCCAAGCGTTCTGCACGTGCCACTATTTCATCCCTCTCCCTTATGGCCCTCACCAACTGGTCCTCTCGAGGAGTTGGGTTCGAATCCACATAAGGGAGGACAATGGTGGCTTCAGGCCCTATTTCACGCTCGACATACTCTTGAGACGCGTGATGCTCCTTCATAGTTCCTTCCAATTCGGTAACGTGTTTCTGTTCTCTAGGTTGGCAAGTGTAAAGAGCGGCTACGATACGCTTCACTTGATCTTCTAGCTCCTTGATTGGTGTTATCTTGATGGCCTCCTTGCAAAAGTCGAAATGATATAACCCTGACTCTATCAGAGGTGGAATCTCCTGAAGGATTCGGAGTTGGCGAGCGACTCTCAAAGGGTAGTAAGATGTGGATCCGGTGTATCCTAAGAGAGGAATTGGATGGTTGAGGCGGGCTCTAGGATGCTTAACCTAAGGAGATTGCCACAAGAATTGGTTATGAGTAATACCTTTTAAGAAATCGTACCATTCTTTGAATGATTTGGAGTGAGTGACCTTTTAGAGATTTTGAAACTTGAGAAGAGGATTGGAATCCTTATCTATGGACACGATGTTCATGTAAGGGCTATACTCCTTAACATGAGAGACAAACCATGTTTGAAGTATTCCCATTTGTGCTGTAAAGGCTACACCCTCATTTTGCTTAAAACGATCTAGGGAGAAGAATGTCTTGACTAAAAGCGTGTTTAGGAATCCCTTAAGGTTAATGACATCTATGACGATATGAATGACATGAGGATCTAAGGTCTTTGAAGTGTGTAGAAATAAAACGAATCCAAAAAAAGCTAAGAGGAAGACCCTAGTATCTTGGTTCTTTGTAAAGCGACGCGCCTGATCAAACTTGTCTAGAAGATATGACATTGAAATGCCATTGGAATTGTGTTTAGCGATCCTTCTAACCTCGGAAACCTGGACTTGTAGGTACTCACTCACATAAAGAATATGGTCGATACCTAGGCCATGTTTGATGAAATCAAATGTAGAGATACGACCGGCTATAAACTCTAATTCCTCCCAAGTTGGGGTTAGCTCACTTCGACCGAAAACGAATGTCGATGTCTTCAGGTTCCAAAAGTGTGCCGATGCTTTGATTAATGAGGCTTGAGGCTCAACGTAGAGAAGTTGGATGAGGTACCCAACCTTCTTCTCTACTTACTCCTTCTTTTCCGGTTCTAACGTATTCCACATGCCTCGCAACTTCTCGAAAGGAGTCAGGATGACTCGAAGCTCGTGTCCTCCTATAATGTCCAAACCTTAGGACATTTTAACCAATTACCATATGACATGTTTTTTGAAGAAATACTTTGCATTCGAAAGTAAATGAAAAGGATGTGAAATGATACTTACAAACCAACTATAATGGCAATCACAACAACACATCGCATGTAGGCGTGAGGCTTATCTAGGAAGGTAGGATTTTCTAAAGGCTTAAAGGCTCCCATCTAGTTTGGGAAGAGAGTTTTCACCACTTGGACTTCGCCAAATAGCACTTCCAACCTCAAATTGAATGAGCAGAATCGAAAGTGGATGACCATGGGTCGTTCCCCGCATGGGTTCCTCCTTCAAGACCTCCTAATTTGGTTTCCTAGATACGATTTGGATTTTGATCGCGGGTTGTATGTGCTTTTGTGTCGTGCTAAAGCTTTTAAACATTCATTCCAAAGTAAAGCAACATTCATCACTTCAATATAAC
>BCNH02000002.1:7277833-7289014 GCA_001662345.2 Metrosideros polymorpha var. glaberrima
GTTCTTGAAGATGGAGAGAGAGAGAGAGACGCCAGAAAGACTGAGAGGACATTGAAGAGAAAACCAGCAGTGGAGGGACCCGCCAATGCCAGTGCCCTGTACTGGTGGCAGCTGAGTTACCTTGCTGAAGCCCCCACTCAGTCCAGTGTGCAAAACCATCTAGTACTGAACGAATATCGAAGTCCACAGTGAGAGAGAGAGACAAAAGAAAAGCCAAGAAAGATGGGTTTTTTTTTAAGCAAAAGGCTTCTGACTTCCCCTCATCTCCTTTTGTCTCTTCAACTCTCTCTCTCTCTCTCTCTCCAGTCCATGTGTTATCTCATATTCAAGAAATGAACAGATAGCTCATTGAGAGTCTTAACCCTCCCCCCTCTCTCCTTCGGCCCTCTCCCCTTCCCTCTCTCTCTCTCTCTCTCTCTTGACAGAGACTGTCACCCTCAGGCCCCTCCCCTTCCCCCTCCCCTTTTTCTCTCTATCTGTCACCGTCGAGCCCCTCCCCCTCCCTCTCTTTCTCTCTGTCCCCTCAGCCAAATAATTCAAACACCTCTCTTTGGCTTCGCTCACGCTCTCTCTCATCTCTTTTTTCTCATGCAGCTCGGCTCTCTCTCGACATGCGACGAAGTTGTTCTCTCTCGTCCGATGAACCGCTCCGCCTCCACCTTGTCCTTGCCTTGACTGTCGCCAAATGGATGCTCATCTCTGCTTCTCCATCTCTCTTTCTCTTTTTCAAAAACCTTCTTCGTTGACGACCCGACGCTCTGTTTTCTCCACGGCTGGGACTCGCGTATCGGAGCGTGTCGGGAGCGTTGATCGCATGTCGAATTTTCGACACTTGTTGACCGCGTGTCAAAACGTGTCGAACGCGTGTCAGTGTCCGACACGTGTCTAACACCGACGCGACGGCCACCTAAGCGTGTCGATGTAACATAGCTTTTACCACACAATAGTGCATGTCTCTTTTAGAATATAAGGAGAGTAAGGGCATGTATGATAATCATTCTGTTTCTCTTTCTTTCTTTTTTCCAAAAATAGGTTTGGAATAGTTCTGGAACAAAAATTCATTTAGTAACGCAATTTTATTTTTCTATTTCTGAAACAAATTTTTAATTCATAAATACGTTTAGAACAAAAATGAGAAGTAATATTTTCTACTTTTCAGTTTTTAGAATAGAAACAGAAATAAAAACTCTTCTCTCTTCTCTCTCTTTTCACGACTCGCTCTTCTCTCTCTCTCTCAGCTCCCAGCCTCCTCCCTCCCCTCCGCCGCCTCCGTCGATCGCCATCAGGGAAATATAAATTTTATGTTGTTATCAAACGAATTTCTATTTCGGAAACATAAATTTTGTGTCATTATCAAACATATTTTTATGCTCAGAAATTCGTCTCGAGAATAAAAATAGAAAAATATATTTCTGAGCAGAAATTGATCCCAAAAACATAATAGTTATCATTCGCGCCCTAAAAATATATTTTCCTTTCCAAACAACGAAATTTCCAAATTATTTTCGTATTTCAATCAAATATTATAAAATGTTGTCATTTTCCTGAAAAATAACTTCTTGGAAAACATCTTTAAAAATTTCCAAAATTTCCGTGAAATAAGCAAAGCATGAAATTATAATTTCTCAACTTTGGAATGTGTTTAACTTCAAAAGAATATGAGAAGATAGGCATAGATATGGTACCCATTGATGTCGAGGTATATTAAGGGTACGTTTGTTTCGCAGGTAATACACGTTTTGGAAAATATTTTCCTAAAAATGATTAAAAAAATATTTTCGTTATCAACAATAATTTATGCCTAAACATTTTTGTGGACAATAAAAATATTTTCATTTATTCATTTTTATAAGCGAAATAGAGGATTAGGAAAATGTTTTTCAAATCGATCATTTTTTGCGAGACAAACGGACCTTAAGTCTTTATTTCATTTCTAATTTTGTATTTTTAAACATTTTCTTTTCCTAACTTTTTCACCTGAAGTACATCCATGCTGTGTCTCCTTTAAGCCGTCTACTCTACTATTATTCGGTTTGTGATATTATTCTCGTGCGAGTTAATAACTCGCCGGCTACGACAAACATAAACCAACAACATGCCACGCGAGCACTCGGTCCAAGATTCCAAAATGTAGAATGAATCCAAAGTCTAAGCGCCAAAGGCCCTACGCATGATGTTTTAAGAAAAGCACAAACTAACTGCTAAAAAGCCCTAACGAACTTTTTATCTCCCGTCAGAATTTAAAATATTCTTCGAATTTAAAACCATACAAAAAGATTATACGTGAATTCATACATCAAAAGAGACATGTTGTGACAATTGCAGAGTGTTACTGATTAACAAAATAAGTAAAAAGTGCGTCCATCACAAGATTTAATTCACACACCTTACGTTTACAGTCGTATGAATAGCGCCTGGCTAGCGATTAATAATTCAAATTTCATATTAAGGCCATTTTGCATAAGACATTTAGATCCTCAACTGATCCAACCTGGCTTCCCATTTTTAAAGGTAGAAAAATCCAAGAGCTTTACTTTTGAGAAAATTAGTAACTCCGTGCCAAAATAGTTGCAGCCTATGGCTGAACCCCACAAGTCGTGCCCGTGAACAATCAAATCCTTAATTTCTTAATTGATTCGATTAAATCCTCGACCATTATCAAAAGATACAAATTACGTCACAAAAAGTGCAGTTTAAGGACGCTCCCATAAGTACTTTTCGAGTGATGCGTCGGCTGACTTGAGATACGGCTAATCGGAAGGGCTTGATTGCGCTTTTTAAAGAATATTCGAGATTTAATGCCACTCGTTGAAAGATAAACGACCTAGACTCCATTCGTTGCGCAAAAAATAAATGATTTGAAAAATATTTTCTAAAAATTAATCATATATATCACTTGAAAATAATTAATCGATGAAAATTATTTCTATTACTGACAACAATTTATGTGTAATTATTTTTTATGGTCAACTAATCATTCTACGATAAAATATTATTTAAATTATTTAAATTTTCAACAAATAAACGCACATTATATTTCGTCCACAGAATTTTAAGACGCCCGTCGCGTAGTCGAGTCCATCCCTGTCAAAGTTCCACAAAAATCGGGGACTTATCGTGAGGCCATGAAAACGCGGTTGTCTCAATCAGCGGCCTGCTTTTTGCCACTTGGGCTTTTTCGATCGACCAAGCTGGGCGGGGCCCACTCCGCGTCTTAAAATCAAAAGGCGTTGTCTGCTTCACTCATTAGTGTCGGGCTTTCTCAGTTAAATTTATAGATCACTTTCAAGGTGGTCCTCTTTCTCACGTTGGCTGTCTAATGCTTGGCCTCCTCCTCCTCCTCCTCCTCCTTCTTGTTCATGCTGTTCACACCCTTTTTGTAAATTTTCTTTTTTGTCCCAATGCATAATTTCTGTTCTCGTAGCCGAGCTCGCCGCGTCATTAAGATCAAATCGTGTGTGTGCGCGATCAAGTGCGTGTTTACAAAGCATATAGATTTCGATTTTTACATATATGAATCTTAATACTTTGTGTCGGGACAATCGATCTTGGCCAACAATGATGAGTACATTTTGTTGTTGTGAAAAAGTAAAAGATTTTTGGAATAAGTGCATTGAAAGTCCTAATACTTGTCATAAAAGTGCAATTGAATCCTAAATTTTCAAAAAGTGTAATTAAGTTCTAAGACTTATAATGAAAATATAATTGAGTCATAAAACTTTCAAAAAGTGCAATTAAGTCCTAAAACTTGTCACATTGTTCCAATCAAGTCCTTCCGTTGATTGCACTTTTTAAAAGTTTTAGGACTTGATTGCATTTTCGCAATAAGTTTTAAAACTTGATTACACTTTTTGAAAGTTCAACTACACTTTCGTAACAAGATTTAAGATTTAATTGCATTTTTTAAAAGTTTTAGAACTCAAGTGCACTTTCATGACAAGTTTTAGGACTTTCAAAACACTTATCCCAAGATTTTTCTATGTAAGTATCGTATTCCAAACTTGAAGCCTTTGTGCAACTAACATAGCATCTACCAATACTAATAAACTAGAAAAAAAAAATAAACATAGCCTCTACAAATATACAACTTTTAAAGAGATAATTATGATTCCGGCGTCTTCCTGTATTATATCATGAAAAGCCCAGAATTATTTCTAATAGAACCCTCTCTCCCAATATTTTAATCATTTGGTTGGTTTTTTGCCAAATTCATAATCTCTGCTTTACTTACAACTAAAGTAATTTGTTTCTAGAAAAAAAGTTAAAAACAAAAGTTTTAGGAGAAAGTCATCGCAATGTTTATATCTTACAAAATACTTAAAGTCTGTCTCTACTTTCAAAGTCTAGAGACAACAGTGCTTTGCACAATTATCATAGCCAAAACGCAATCATTATCCGCCTGCCTCTCAATTAATCTTAATTTATGTGCTTCAATTGGTGTAGGATCTATCTAGTCTATTTACAATGCTTATTTTATATAAGTACTTCTTTTTCATGTACAAGAGATCAAAACAAAACAAAATCGTCACCGTAAAAAAAGAAAATCAAGACAAAAACTTGAAAGAAATTAATATATTGCTATAGATTTAACGCTTGCTTGATACCGTTTTCTCATAATAACTTCTGCAAAAAGGGGACGTTACAGCTCTTATTAGGTGTTTTGCAAATTGCAATTGCACCAGATATTTAGGATGCATCCGGTAACACTTCTGCTTCAAAAGTTGATTTTTCTACTTCTACTCCAAAGTAGTTTTTGGAGCAAAAATGCATTTGGCAACCAATCAAAAATTTCAGCTTCTAAAAGAGAAATGTGTTTATTTGGCATGTTCATTCTACTTTTGCTTTTGGAAGAGAAATGCATATCACAACATTCTACCTCTCTTAGCATGTCATTTTATTGATCGGTGAACTTGAACTCCGAGAAATAAAGAACACCCATTTAGTCCCAACATCATAATATCGCTTATGTCAAGTCACCATAAGGCACAAGTGATCCTTTAACCCATCCCCAGTCATTTCTAGAGTAGAAAATCGCTTTTGAAGTAGAAATTTCTACTTCTTTTGCCCAACACATTTCTACTCCATAAATAAAAAAATGCTCTAGAAGTAGAAATTTCTACTTCTTTTACCAAATACATTTCTGCTCTAAAAATGCTTCTGAAGCATAAATGGAATTTCTAGCAAGTTACCATGCGCCCCCTTAATTCCGTTATGCATTGTATATCTTATTATTACGACTACTTTAATTGATTCGACACCATGAATGTTCTTCGATAAGAAAAGAAAAAACATGAAGGTTCACTGAACCAGTTAAGTAATGGTTTAATATCATGAAAAATCCAAAATCGTACCAAACTAATTCTTTAACCACTAAAAATCCCAGATTGTTATTCCAAACTTAGTTTTTTTAAATAATAATAACTTAGTTAAAGTTTTTTCAATTAGCCTATTTTTTAGCGACATTGCCCAGTTCATCTTCTTCAACAAATCCTAATATTTGGGGTAAACTTGTCATAAATGTATCGGTTTGAAATTTTTTATGGTCAAAAATTTAATTTTGGGTAAATTTGTTATTGATGTACCAGTTTGTGATTTTTTGTAATCAAAAAATTAATTTAGTATAAATTTGTCACATGTGTACTAATTTTGAGTTTTCGTAGTAATAAATAACCCTAAGTAATTAATTCACCAAACTCTATGGTTTTTAATGTACTAATATTTTTGGTATTATGTAAAATCCATATTTTGAAAATTAGACTATTCTATGTTAAACGTGTTTAGAAGTGGCTCGAAGACAAGGGATCTCTATCTTTTTCTTTTCTTTTTTATTCTGAAATATTGCGTAATTCTAACGTCAATCCTTTTCAAGTGAGCTGGGAGAGAAAAAAAGGAAAAGAAAAAGAAAAAGATAAAAAGGGGATCACATATCGTCAAAGCGTGGTACACCTGTAAATAAGCCCTCAACCCAGGGGCACATGTACACCAACTGTGTCCTTTATTTAAATTCCACAGTCCCCTCCATCTCTCTCATTGTCCTCTCCTTCAACCCGCAAAAACACCAGCAAAATTCAAAGGAAAATAAAAGAAAAAAATGAGAAAAGCGGCCAGCTCCGGCCACCTCGTCCAAGCCCTCCTCATCGTCGCCGTCTGCCTGATCCTGTCCGCCCGCGCGTCGTCGGCATACTCGCCCCTAGAATTCGCCGCCGTCATGCCGTACTCCGGCGGCGAGTGCCGGGGCTCGATCGCCGAGTGCTTGGCCGGCGACGGAGGCGGCGGGGAATGGGGGGAGGAGCTGGCGATGGACTCGGAGACGAACCGGCGTATCCTGGCGGCGGCGCCCCACATCAGCTACGGCGCGCTGAGCCGGAACTCGGTGCCCTGCTCCAGGCGCGGGGCGTCGTACTACAACTGCCGCCCCGGAGCTCCGTCCAACCCCTACTCTCGCCCGTGCAGCAGGATCACACGCTGCAGGAGCTGAAGCGGAACAGAGGAAAGGGCAAAAAGAGTTTGGTTTTCTTTTCACTCGAAAATTCTGAATTTATTATTTCCTTTCTTATAAAAGTTTAAGTAGGAATTTAATGTGGGTTTTTCGAATTATTGGAATAAGGGACGGTATTATACTTAGGGGTATTATTATGGAGTTTTCCTCTTTGGTGCAAAATTTTTATATATACAATATTATTTTGTTCTGGTGTAAAATGAAGAGCATGCACATTAATAGATTTATATATATTGTTGAGGATGCAGTGATTGATTGACGAAATTAGAGGAAAATTTCAAACATTTTTTGTGAATTTTTTCAATTTTGTATGTTACGATATCTTATATAGAAAGTACGAAAAAATATACAATTATCACAGAATGATCTCTATTTGAGGTACTTCATCGGGAGCGTTTTTTTTTTACTTGTATAAGAAATTGTCATTTGAAAGATTGAGCCAAATTATCTAGTTACAAAATATTCGAATTATTAAGCAATAATGCAAAAGAAGTTAAATGAATGTTGCTGAAAATAGAAAAATATTTTGAGATTTGAAATTTTTTTAAAGAATAATATAAATTTTAGTATTGAAAGATGGGAAAGTTCACGTGGGGTCTCTCCCCAATCGGAGGATAAAATCTAAAGGAGGAGTCCGATGCAATAAAGGAAGCGGGGTAGATGAGCAACAGCGTGGATGTGGCATAGGGATTGAAGCTTCTTTGGTCCTCGATTTCAAGTTCTTGGCATTTGATGAAAGCAGTAGCGTGATCAAAAGGGTTGTCAATTGAATTCGAGAGTGGGTTACGAAAATTTTATGTTAAAGGAAAATATTTAAAAAAAATTATTTTAAAGAAAAATAGTTGGTTTTCATTTATTTGATAATTTGGGGAAAGCGATTTCTTTCTTGCCGAAGAGCGAGTCGTTTTTGCTTAATCTAAATTTGTTGTTTTTGATCCATGACAAAATGTTTCACGTAGATCGATTCGCTTTTTCATCATCCAAACATTGAATAATCGGGAAATAATTTTTCGGAAACAGTTTTTCTTCGAACTAACGGACCCCAAGTGAAGAATTATTTCACGGAAATTATGAAACGGGGTTTTTTTTAAGTATGCTTTATTTGAACTAACTTAATTTTCAAGGTACTAATTATGTGTAATATGGTTGACTCAAAAAACAATTTTCTGGAAATAATTTATCTCCAAACAAAGGGATCTTGAGTAAAGAATTATTTCGCAAAAATTAGACAATGGGTCTTTTAAAGTATGCTTTATTTGAACTAACTTAATTTTCAAGGTACTGATTATGCAAAATATGGTTGACTCGGAAAACAATTTTCCAGATACAGTTTTTTTTCGAACAAACGGACCCTGAGTGAAGAATTATTTCGTAGAAATTATAAATGAGTTTTTTTTAGTATGTTTTATTTGAACTAACTTAATTTTCATGGTACTGATTATGAGAAATATGATTGACTCGGAAAACAATATCCCAGATACAGTTTTTCTTCGAACAAACGGACCTTGAGTGAAGAATTATTTCGCAGAAATTATAAATTGGGTATTTTTTTAAAGTATGCTTTATCTGCACTAACTTAATTTTCAAGATATCGATTACGCGTAACATGATTGACTCGGGTTTGGTGTAATCTACACGGTCGGTTTCTCTTGTTAGATGAATTGATTACGGAGCCTTGGCGAAGGAAGGAAGCTACTTCTTCTTTTGAGCATTCGAATGAAAGCCTCATTTGATTCTAGAACGATTAAAATTTCTCAAAGACCAATCGATTCCCCAAATTGGCGCAACAAATGGCGCACTGAATTCGCCCCACCATATTTCATTCCTACGATGTTTGCTCCATCTCGACTCGACGGAATAATTACGTTTGACTTATCTCCCCGCTCATCATGCATGTATGCCATGTGGAGTTCAACTCCTCATTATCATACCTGGCCCAAGGGCAAAAAGACCCTCGCTCTATTCACTTTTTACGTCAATTTCATCGTCACTCTTTAGTATGAAATCTTTACGTGAAATTCTAATGTAGTTTTTTCGATTAGTTTTTATCGAGAACCGTTGATGTGGCGGTGTGCCACATAAGACGGCTGACAATAACTGGATCACTACGTCAGCGATTTTCGATGAAAATCAATCGAAATGACTACTTTAAAATTTTGCGCAAAGATTTATGATCAAATTGGCAAAATTGAAAAAGTTTAGAAGTGAAATGGCATTCACGCAATATGTTCAGAATTGATTTGGGTAAAATTCAGGAAAATTACAAAAAAAAAAAGTCCTAAATCTATTGCTCTTGTGCCAATTTAGTTATAAACTTTTCAATTGTGTCAAAAAAAATTTGGGTCAAAAATTGTGTCAATTAAGTTATAAACATTTTCATGTTTTGCCAAGCAAGTCCATTTGGCCAATCTTAACAGGAAATCGTTGACGTGGATGCTAATAGTGTCACGCAGGATGGTCGGCCTAGACAAATTTTTTTATTATTTTATTTTATTTTATATTTTATATTTTTTTCTTTTCCTTTTTTTTCTCCCAAGTCCAGCGAGGACCAACCAATTCTCATAGTCCACAGGCGAGGGTGAGGGTTGGCCAGCCCTAGCCTGTAGGAAAAGAACAAAGAAGAAAAAATTGTAGGATGGCCAACGTCCACGTAAGCGATTTATAGCTAAAATTGATCGGATGGATTCAATTGACGAAACGTGAAAATGTTTAGAACTCAATTGGTACAATTAAAATGTTTAAGACTAAATTGGCACAAATACAATAGATTGAGAACTTTTTTGGTAATTTTCTTGGGAAAATTCCCACACAACCTATCTACATGATCGAATCACACGGACTCCCGCTCCTAGATTAAGATCCTCTCTCTACATTCTCATCAGTCATCCGATTCAAAAGATTCTCGAGTGCCCGTTCGAAATCGCATGAATTCTTCAACAAGCGACGATAGATTTAGATGCACCGCCATCGTTGTTGTCGACATTGGATGGAGAGGTGTATTGTTTCTCCATCCAATTGCCTCTACGCACACGCAGGGGTCGCCATGGCGAAGACCCTTTTGCAATAAAGAGGCATAGTTTACGGAATGGCACATCTCAAATTTCAATCATAAGCGCACTTCTATTCCATGCCACTCTTTAAATCCAGCTTCAAAAAGTCTACCTCTTTCGGGATCGATTTGTCGCCGAATCAACCTATCTTAAGGACGCTCATCTCCCGTGGACTGTCTTAATTCATTGACGTTAGAAGGTCCAACGCAAAAGATAACGAGGTTCACAAAAGGGGAAACGACCCAAGAATCAAACAAGGTGATTTTTTGGGGCCATTATGGCGCTCAACAAAAAAAGCTCCAGCTATATGAAGACAACATCGAGAGGACTCTTCGTCTTTGTCATTAAGTGAAAGTGCTCATGTGCAGTCACATAGGGTCCTGTAGAATTAGCTCCAAAATCGACCGGTTTCGGGGCAAATAATGGGCATGTCCACCTTTTTCCCGTGAAGGCTCATGGCAGTTCACACGTCCCTGTCGATTTCGAGCTGCACGCGCGCGCGTGCGCACACATGATGGGATGCCAATCGCTTTCGCATCACGAACTCCCTCCCTTTCTTGAGAAAATATCGGATGATTATGGTGCATGAGAGCCCGATTCGCATGAATTATCAGATCGAGCGGGCCTCACATGGGACTCATATAACTTAAGGTTCGTGTGACCTGAGCTAACATGTATCGGGTGCATGCAATAACACTCCCCTTTCTCTGTACATGTGCCCATCCTTTTTCTCTTACTTTTGTGTAGCTGTGTTATGGTATTTTCATGTTTTGTTTCACATGCTATGATGCAATACGTGTATATTTAACGCCTGGAAAATATCACGAGGCTCTGTCCAGCCAAGATTATGCTCTCTATTGCGTTGTGTTAGTGATAATTTTGTTTTCTCTCTAAGACCCATTTGAATTTCTCTCCAAAGTTCTTGGAATTGTGCAAATTCACGAAAGAAATCCGATCGGCTCCGAACGATAATG
Source organism: Metrosideros polymorpha var. glaberrima (assembly GCA_001662345.2). Lineage (NCBI taxonomy): Eukaryota > Viridiplantae > Streptophyta > Magnoliopsida > Myrtales > Myrtaceae > Metrosideros > Metrosideros polymorpha. The sequence continues at coordinate 7,288,357 of BCNH02000002.1, forward strand.
TTTGTATGCTCTTTAAAAATTATAGAAAATATCATGCGTTAGGCGTGCGAATGAAATCCCATTTCAGTTTAAGTTTCAAATGCTTAACTTAAAGTTAAAAGAGGAATAAATGTATTGTAGGTCCCCGTGTTGGATGTATACCCTAAAGCAACCATGTAATAGTTACATGTTAGGGATTTCAGTTGTATGTTGTTATTATTTAATTAATGGCAAAGACGTATTCATTCATTTGTCCAATTATTATATATATATGAATGATTCCATAAGATCAGTTGCGACTAGACCTATTCTTAAGACGTTAAGAATATGTGTGATGGGTTCACAGTTAGACTAATCTTTAAATTGTTCCTGGTCGATGGATCATTAAGTGGATATTAATGATCCTGTTGAGACCGGTGTGTTCGTAACTTCACAATTAAGTATTGGATACTTAATGGAATGACGAATCACGAGTCATTGGGTATTATGATGCTCGAGTTAGAACACAGGTGCTTGTATAAGACAAGTTCACTGAACGTGACACGTATTAAACGATTAGCAACATGGAAGCTTTTAGCATGGTCAATGTTTAATCATTCTTGCTCTGGTCTTGTGTAAATAATCCTTAGACCTGAGGCACAATGTTGACTTGTGTGTTAGATGGCTATGGTTCACAAGT
>BCNH02000002.1:7301609-7355213 GCA_001662345.2 Metrosideros polymorpha var. glaberrima
CCCTTTTTTTTTCCGCTTTCTCCAATGCGAGGCTGAAGAAGAAGAGATAATTACAAAATAAAAATAAAAATTCAAAGCCAATTATACGGATGCCAAAAAATTTAGGATTAAATTGAAAAGTTAATGACTGAATTAGCATTCGTACAGTAAGTTTATGACTATTTTTGTACATTTTCTGAAAGAAGACAAAATTTGTTGAAGACAACATTCCACACTTGGCATGTTACCCAATGAATTTTCATGCAATTATTGTTTTGGGAACTAAAATGACACATGATTTTTCCTCTTTAGTCGTACAATTGCAACAATTTCATGTATTTTGGGCCTTAGTGCAATTTCCTAATTTATCCGGATCACTCACAAAATTACCTAATGAATATATTGAGGTCCCTACATGACCACACTTAATTCGCATCTCGTTCAATGACGTACTCAAGCACCTATTATTGCAACTCCGTAAACACCTCGAACTAACGTTCAGGAGTTGCTAGGCCTAAAAATTCAGGATATCACAGGAACGCTCATGTTTCGCTTGTCTAAATCTGGACTTACATGTTCATAATGTTCAGCATTAATTCGATCCCATCATGTCTTTATCATCTACATGAATAAAGAATTCTCATTAGTACAAGCTTTTGAGATTCCGATAAAGGTTTTGATTAGTAGACATTATATGTGGGGTCTCACCTAGGAAAAGAAGGTACTACAACGTGAGCTCAATTTGGTCACCAGGTGCATCATTAGCCCTTTCTTTATTAGAGACGTGCATGGAATAACCAGATTCATCGATGTAATAATGGCACCCTATGAAGTACTAGAAAATCAATTATTGAACCGAAGCATCCCTAATAATATATAATATTATTGAACATGTTGCCACTACGATCCGGAGTATAAAATACAACGGACAAAAAATTAATCTTCACCAATTGGATGAAAAAATTCCATCTGGCACAAGCTTTTCATCAAGAAATGAGAAACATTTCCTTGAATTTCTCAATACCTATAGTTTTATATGTCTCTTTGTAATATAAAGCAAACTAACCAATAACATTGAACGGCATTTGAACCTCAAACTTTCTTTCAAAACGCCCGTACTTGTTATATGATGAGTTATAACCCTATGTTCCCAAACAATTGGCGAATTCGACAACCTAAATTGGTTGACAACACAATCACATTATCTTGTGAACCTCTCGTTTATTATTGTTGTAATTAATGGGTTAATGGAACGTATGTGAGCAAAACGAGATACGTTTATTTAATTCATGTATCTCCTGTATTCGTGAACCTCTTGTATTCAATTTCATACATCTCGAAAGTTCATGTATCTCTTGAATTTATGAATCCATTTAATTCTTGAATTCATATATCGCCTTGAGTACATGAACTTTCAAACTTTGTAAATAGTTCTTCATTCTGAAGAGATTTGAACAAGATTAGAAGTAGAAATACCTCTCATCTCTTCACTTTAACTTTTCCTCTAAGTGTGCCGGTTCCGAGAAATGTTCGACAGAGTCCTGTTTACATAATATTAATCCAAACAGGTTCAAGATGTTGTATCTTGAGAGGCATAGTTCGTGAAGCTGCTTAGCATCGTTGGTAGAAACTAATCACTTTAAGGAGATTTGGTTAGCTGTACCTCACCTCTCATTCAATTCATTTTGAGTTTATAGCATCAAGCATATCATCAAGCAAGTATGTATTTGAGTTGTAATCCAGCATCTTTATGTGTAAAGATTAAATCAACATTGGCTTGGTCATTATTAAAGTTGTCTTCGCCTTCTCCGTGTTTTTAATTTTCTCGTTACAACAAATAGTGTTACGTATTTCTCCCAATATGTATGAATTTTCTCCAACAATTATAAATTTAAATTAGTATCGTCATTCGAAAGAATTTAGATCAATTTCCTAAAATTACCCAAATCTCACTTTTTCTTCCTTTATCTTATACAAGTAAACCTCGAACTCGTGGAATACCCACACTAACATTATAAATCGCGTTAGACCCCGGTTAAACCTCATAGAGATTACCCAAACACGAGAATAGCTGTACTCGGCGCGAAGAATGAAACAATTTTGGGTGTCTAATTTCTTTGCGCATGTACATTCTTTAAGCATTAATTCAATACAAGCTTCAAAATCATCTACATGAATAAAGAATTCTCACCAATACAAGCTTTTGACTACTAATAAAAATGCTATGATTTGCAAACATCGTGCGTGGGGGTCTAACCTTGGACAATGAGGCGCTAAAACGTGAGCTCATTTCAGGTGGCCAGGTGCATGATTAGCCCTTTTTTAATTAGAAACGTGCTTGGACTGACCAGATTCATCAATCTAATAATGGCACCCCAACACTTTCATGTGCTTTTGCTCGCGCCTATAGGTCGAAAGAGGCCACATGTGGATAAACGTTGTGAAATGCATTAGCACTCGCTTTTACGTGTAAGCTGGATGAAGAATGGTACATGGAATTTGACAAATGGGGAGGGTCGCACTTGTGAAATAAACTTGGCAGAACTGGGGCATGGTACCATGTCAAAATGCCCGATCCAAAAGCTTAAGTTTATAGGTGAAAGAAGATCACATGTATATAAAGAACATATAAACCCTGTGGACAAGCATTGCGAACTATTATAACACTAATTATCATGGTTAATGTATTCTACTTATCAAATCCATATGCATCTTGCCTCATCAAAGAAAATAACGATATATACATTCATCCGTCCAATCTCATATAATTTTCGTCCCATATATTATTAACAGAGTTAGGGAGCGATAGAGTAACCGCATATAAATTACGTCCAACTACATCATATTTGAGTACAATTTCTTACGGCTCCATTATTAGCTATTTTTTGTTTTTTGTTTTAATAAGAGTGTTTTCTCGTTTAGATAATAAAACTGAAACCAAAGACACTTATTCTGATTATAATGCTAGATACTGAATTATATACATATACATATACATATGTGCGTAGATGCACGTGGGCCCTACAGCACTTGGCGGTGGTAGTGCTCCACCACTATATTGACTAATCTGTGCAATTTAGATGTGAAAACGAGAAATATGAACATTTATTTTAATAAAGATTAGTTATTTATCGCATGAAGACTCTATTAAGATTACATTTATTTTTCCCCAATATTTTCTTGTTAGATAATATAAACTCAAAATGTACTCATTATTAAAATGCCTTTATTTCCTTGGTAGCCCTTTCGTAATTTAATATGTGTACACGATTATTCGGAATCCCAAAAAGAAGAAGAAGTTCAATCAAAGTATGACATTTTTAAGAATCACAGCCATTTCAAGCCTAGCTCTTATTTGAGAATTATTAAATATAAAATTTCTCTTATTGTTTATCTTGGGATTTATGATTTCTTAACATCGAAAGGTCGTTTCTCGCAAATTTGAGGTGATCTATTATGCATGTATTACGACATATTTGTGTACTAAAAAATTACTATAGACTGATCATAAATATTCTGATTATTTTAAGGAGCTGGACTTCGGATTTTATGCCTCTGAGACAGTTTCGGGAAATAAAAATTAACGAAAATGCAACGGGTTTAGGCGAGATACAGCCGTCCATCTCAAAATGAACTCTTGATTTATCTACAAAACCTATGGTCGGACCCACCGAGGAACATAACACCCGCTCCGTTGTCTGGTCTTTTGATTACCAAAAATCGAACTGGTGCCAGCTCAGACCGCAGGCCCCGCGACCGTGCACACGGTAAAAAAGAATATGTTTTTATTTTTATTTTTTCCGGATAAATCCGAACGTGAAAATGTAATAATTACGCGCAAGAAATCAATAAAGAGAAACAAAGTCAAAAAATAGAAAAATAATTTATAAAGAGGAAGGATGGCGAATAAAACCATAAAAATGGAAAGTTGCAACGACATTTTCTCTTTTTTTCTTAAAAGAAAAGAAAAAAGAAAACAAAATGTTGTCGGTACACCTCCCTCTCTCTCTCCTCTGTATTCCTCTTTCTCTGTCTCCTTCCATGTAAATCTCCATCTTCCATCTTCTTCAGCTCCTCACTCTCTCTCTCTCTTCTTCTTGTTCAGGGCAACAGTCGATCGCTCTCTCGGCGACGCCATTGCCATCTCTAGATCCCGAAGCTCCCCCTCTCGTCCTCACTCGGGTCCGGATCTCGCGCGTCTCGCGCTCTGGTGACACCCCCCCACCGTCGATACCGAATCTCGGGCGCGCGAGGATGCTCGACAAGTGCTTGGGAGCTCGCCGGGGCTACCAGATCCGGCGGGCGATGCGGCACGGCAAGGTGACCGCCCTCTGCCTCCTGATGACCGTCGTCGTCCTGCGCGGCACCATCGGCGCCGGCAGGTTCGGCACGCCGGAGCAGGACTTCAACGACCTCCGCGGCCACTTCTACTCGCGGAAGCGCGTGGAGCCCCACCGCGTGCTCGAGGAGGTCGCCACCGAGTCGGGCCGGTCGTCGTCGGCTCAGTCCGAGTCGACTCAGTCGTCGTCCTCCTCCTCGAATAGCTACGAGGCGTTCGACATGTCGAAGATCCTCGTCGACGAAGGCGAGGAGGAGAAGCAGGATCCGAGCAAGCCGTACACCCTCGGCCCGAGGATATCCGATTGGGACGAGCAGAGAGCCGAGTGGCTGAGGAACAATCCTGAATTTCCCAATTTCATCGGGCCTAACAAGCCTAGGGTTTTGCTCGTCACAGGTTCGTCTCCGAAGCCGTGCGAGAACCCGGTTGGTGATCATTACTTGCTGAAATCGATCAAGAATAAGATAGATTACTGTAGGTTGCACGGTGTTGAGATCTTTTACAACATGGCACTCTTAGATGCTGAGATGGCTGGGTTTTGGGCTAAGTTGCCTTTGATTAGGAAGCTGCTGTTGTCGCACCCGGAGATCGAGTTCTTGTGGTGGATGGACAGTGATGCCATGTTCACTGACATGGCGTTTGAGGTTCCATGGGAGAGGTACAAGGACTCTAACTTTGTGATGCATGGTTGGAATGAGATGGTGTATGATGAGAAGAACTGGATTGGGTTAAACACTGGTAGCTTCTTGCTTAGGAATTGTCAGTGGTCCCTGGACATTCTTGATACTTGGTCACCAATGGGTCCTAAGGGGAAGATTAGGGAAGAGGCAGGGAAGATTTTGACTAGGGAGCTTAAGGGCAGGCCGGTTTTTGAAGCCGATGATCAGTCTGCGATGGTGTATTTGCTCGCGACCCAGAGAGATAAGTGGGGTGAAAAGGTGTACTTGGAGAACGCTTACTATTTGCACGGTTACTGGGGGATTTTGGTGGATAGATATGAGGAGATGATCGAGAACTATCATCCTGGCCTGGGCGATCACCGGTGGCCCCTTGTGACTCACTTTGTTGGGTGCAAGCCGTGTGGTAAGTTTGGTGACTACCCGGTTGAGAGGTGCTTGAAGCAGATGGATCGCGCATTTAACTTTGGTGATAACCAGATTTTGCAAATGTATGGCTTCACGCATAAGTCGCTTGCTAGCAGGAGAGTTAAGAGGATTAGGAATGAGACCGGCAATCCACTTGAAGTGAAAGATGAGCTCGGATTGCTTCACCCTGCATTTAAAGCAGTTAAGGCCTCTACATCTTGATGGCTTCCGGACGTGATGCTTAGATTTAATTGATTTCATCATTTATTATTCAGTTGATGTTCTTTTTGTCAGCTCGAGTTCTAAGATACTATACAAGTCAAGTTGTATGATGTTGTTATAAATCCCCTGTGATAGCTCTCTCCTGATCGTATTCCCTGTACTTGATCTTGTACTAATTCTTCCATAGTGAATATAGTCTTCATAGTTTATGTTTCCAACTCTTCACCTGCAAATTGTGAACATTCATGTATACTGAAATAACCTGGTACAAGAAGAACGAGATTGGTTTTTACCCCCACATGTAGAATTCTATTCATGTGGTCTTGACTTGAAGAAAGACACACCTTGGTTTCGTCGACCATCTGTTTGTTGATTGTAAGGAAGTCTTTGGTCTCAATTGTCTGTTTGTGGATTATAATAGTGCTCTTTGAATCTTTTTTTTTTTTGGTCAACGAGCTGACAAGTTTGGAAGCCCCTTTAAAGTATTGAGATGGTAGGCAATAGTAGTTTAAGTTGATGCTACCCGGAATGGAGAGGAATAACGCACAAGAAAGTGCTCCAAGTAGACTAAGGATGAGTTTGGTTCAACATTCCCAAGGAGCTTTCAGCTTCCAAAGCTGCTTGAGGAAATGCTGGGATGTTTAGTATGCAGCTTTTGGCCAAATTTTGGCCTTGGGAATGCTGAACCAAACCCATCCTAAATCATGTGACATGGGCATCAAGAATGTTGCAAGTCATGCTTCACTAAAACATTTTACTTATCGAAAAAAGAAAGGAAAGCTGCAAGTTTTGCTCCATACTCCCTTTCAATGAAGCATGAAAATCTTCCATTTAAATTTTGATTTGTTCATTGTGAATCAAAGTACTATGCTGTTCAGTGCATGAGAACATTGAAGTTGCAATTACTTTGGTACCTCTGACAGTAGTAGTTCTTTTGGCCCCATAAGACATTGAGGGGGGAAAAACTTATGGAGAGGGAATTTTGATTCTCTTGATTGTAAAAAGAAGTATAGTCTATCTTCTCGGTGAATTAATACACACACGTGTATTACTGGACAAATGAAACCACCAAACTAGCTCATGAGATATTGGAAGTCTGCCTGATGTGTAAGAAATTCTCAGTGGATTTGGAAAAATCCCAAAGTTTCGACCGAAATTAGTGTCCTGCTGAATTTGCGGATATGGGGCAAATGTTGAAAATTCACTTCTAGGACATAAGATTAAGATATCTGCATAATGATGCGATGTGAATGAGTGGAGTTTGGAGAAAGCCGAGACAGCACAGCAACCACAGCACTGCTAAATCTCTACGACCGCTCCTTCGTTCTCGTTCAGCTCTCAAAGGTCTGCCGGTTTCATATCAAGCTCGAGTCCCAGCATATGGAGCATGCCAATGTGATCTCTTCCGAGGATCGAGGTGAGGCCATAGCTTGGTTGATATTGAGTGCCGGAGGACCGATTTGAAGATGCAGTTCTCCGAGTCCTACCGCGAGGCGCTCTTGTTGGCACTGAAGCTGCTCCTGTCACAAAATTGAGGTATGAAGAAGGTCTAAGGTCTCTCTGGGTGTCTTCTGAATTTAGCACCAGAGGGAAATAGCTTGGAAATATAAAGTCCATTCACAGACCCTTTTTTCCAATGCAGTGTCGGCCGACAGGGGAAGTGCAGAAAGCATGGTTTGAGTTGAGGGGAATATATTCATCAGTCCATTTCTCGCTTGCACATGGAATGATGCCTGAGTTTGTTCTCTACTTTAAGTAGATGGATCCTGAACTCTGCATTCGTCGAAAAGATGCCTCGCATCAGTTCCTTCGCCGGCAACCACTACGCCTCGAGCCCGGCAAGGCCCCCCCGCTTGGCTTGGCCGAGTTCAAACTTTTCCGGCAATTTATCCACAGTAGCATCCACATTGGCAAAAAGTTTCACCGGCTAGGTTCGACGGTGATATTAGCTGAAATTGACCGGATAAATGCCCGAGGGATTGATCAGAAAATAAAAACAGTTTCTTCAAAGACTTAATTAGATAAATTGAAAGGTCAGAGAGTTGATTAGAAAAGAAGTGTAGCCAAACCTTCTTTTTGTCTTTCTTCATTAAAATGGCGAATAGGCAATATTAACCCAAATTGTAGATAATATCTATTTCAATTTGTTTTTCTTATTTGAAGTTATGTGCCGATGTGAAGTGTTATTAGGTTTATTTTTCTTAGGGCCACGAGAAGAACTTGGCTCCCCGAGAGGGTGCGGTGGGGCCCTCCTTACGGCACCCAGGTAAGTCTAAAGTGTACGCAAGAAGGATGGATTCAAACTCAACTCGGCCCCCTACTGCACTCAGGTAAGTCCAACGATGAATTCAAACTCTACACTAAAAAATGAGTGGCCGAAACAGCACCATCTTTCGCGCAAGTCGGGCGAACCCGGACCTCCCGTTTCCCGAAAGGGAACCGGCCAACCGGTTGCTATTAGGTTTACTCAAAACGTGTTTTTCTCCGATTTTGGACCGGAATGCTATTTGGAGAAAAAAACAAATGATTTGGGGGCGGACCCACCGCCTTCATCTCTCACCTTCGCCTTAAACTTCTGTTAGAAAGAAACTAGATACTCGAGGGCATTATGGTAAATTCATCCTAGACAACTTCGCTAATCCTTCCTCTCCAAATATGGCCGCCCACTTTCCTCTCACCTTCCCTAATCATTTACTCACTCTTTCCATATGGAGACCTTGCTCTCTTCCTTCACTTCCAATCTTTCCCTTATCCGCCAAAACTTTTCTCCAAGCACTAAATAAATTTATCTAGACTACTAGATAACAATTTAATATGAATCGAGATTATAAAGAACTATGTTCAAACGATTATTGATTCGGCTCTATTAAAATTTATTACGTATGCAAGAAGAAAACTTTACGTTGTCGAATAGACACGAGTTCTTCCCGCAATATGTATCGTCTATATTTTCTTAAGGAGCTCATTATCCAGTAAACTTGCTCGATAAATTACATTATTTATTAGAGCATTCGTTAGCACGAGCTAATATGTTATTAGAAAAAAAAACACGATTGGAAGTTGAGGGTCTGTTTGGATTGATTGTTTTTTTTAATTCGAAACGGTTAAAATTTCCATAAAATGCAAGTATTGATAGGAAGGTTGATACAAATATATGTATATGTATATATTTATTAATTTTGGATTAATACCATGAAAAACCCCAAACTAATACGCTTGTGGCAAATTTACCCAAAACTAATTTTTTGACCATGAAAAATCTTAAACCGATATATTTGTGACAAATTTACCCTAAACTGGTACATCTGTGACAAATTTACCCTTCGTTAGTTTCCGTTAAATTGGATTAATACCACAAAAAATCCCAAACTAGCAAACCTAAGACAAACGGAGGATAAAACCCAAAATTAGTACACCCCATCAACTGTCACATGTCATCAAACTCAACAATTTGACAGTTAAATTTGACAAAAACTGATGGAGAGTAAATTTGTCACAGGTGTATTAGTTTGGGGTAAATTTGTCACAAATGTATCAATTTATGGTTTTTTGTGTTAAAAAAAAATAGTTTGGGATAAATTTGTCATAAACGTACCAGTTTATGATTTTTCGTGATGTTTACCCTTACTTTCGGTTATAAATAATATTTTAAATTGTGGTGAAAAGCAAAATACTAACTTTTGTTTTATTATAATTGAAACGATCTTTTCCCCTTTTAGGGCACAGAAATTTGGAAGTATGTTGCTGAGAACCCTCATAAGTAAAATCATTGCGGCGTAATCACGGCAAGATTACCATATTCGGGTTCAAAACGATCTAGTCAAGATGGACGGACCACATCGCATCAAACCAGGTACAACCCCGCCCGCACTCGCCACGTCATCCCGGTGGGCCCCCAAAGAAAAGCCCAAAGCCGAAAAAAAAGGAAAAGAAAGGAAAAAAGAAAAAGAAGAAGAAAAAAAGGAAGAAAGCGAAACGCGTGTTGAAAACTCGTGTTCCCTCCAATTAAAGCACCACACACGCGCTCCTAGCCCAGGGCGCGAGTGAGAGACACGTGCCTATGTAAGCACCGTAAACCTCGCGTCGCCCATCTCTGGAGTCTACAACGACACTCGCAACTTGGGAGCTGCTTTTCGCCTTCTCTCTCTCTCTCCTCTTGGTCATAAAACCCTAATTCTTTCCTTCACGTACTCTCTCTCTCTCTCCACAGTTGCACCGTCGTCACCGGATCCGTACGCCGGCGGAGACGACTCTGCACGCGCGCGCGCCTCCCTTGCCCGCCTGAGCTCGCGCACCAGCTCGGCGATGGAGGCTCCTCCGTCAGGTCAAAGGCAGGGGCGCCTCGAGTTCGCCCTGGTTTCCGTCTCCGACCTCTCTCCTCCCTCTGCTCCCGCCTCTTTGGAGGCGGCGGCGGCCTCGGCTCCGTCCTCGCCTGCCGTGGCTCGGTTCGTCGGCGGCGGCGACTCCGGCGTCGCCGAGCTTCGGTTTCACCGAGACAATGGAGCGAGCGAGGTCGTCGGCGTTGAGCTCGCCAACGCTCAGGTTTGTCTGTTTTGTTGTTGTTGTTGTTCTTTTTCTTTCCAGTTTACATTTGATTTCCTTGTTTCTTGTCTTGTCCGTGTCTGCTTGCGGTGCGGCTACTTGGCAATGAGGAGAAATAGATTGCCGCACCGCATTGTGTTTACACTCTGTTTTGAAAGGATCGTGACTTTTTTGGTTCTCGGAAGCTGTGTGTTGAAGTATTTTCTGCAATTTCTTCTTGTTGAATCTCCGTGTTGAGACTGTGTTCTCATTGGCCACCCTAAACTTAACAAGAAGGATTGCCAATGACAACTGAGCTAGCATTGGTTTTGAAATTAAGTGGCTTTGCGATGGTGATTTAGATATTGTAAAATCTGAAGTGCTTGATTGATTTGAGCCCGAAGATGCTTATATCATTGCTTATTCTGTGTCATGTCTTCCCAGATTTTTAAGCTAGGCCCGGTTCAGTCAATTTGCATGTCTGAAGGCTGCGGAACCAATAAAGAGGTATGTGTGACGAGGATTATCTGAAACGCTTGTATGTTTAATATATACTGTGAAAATTGTGCTGGACTCTTGGGTGGAAAGGTTTCTCAATGTTTATGAATGTCCTCTCTTCCTGGTGTCCCTTCTGGTTCACTCTGAATATTGTTCTCATGGACAAAGTGTTGTGAAGTACTGGCTCATGTTGGCACCTTCTAATGCTATGACTTTGTTCCAGAAGTCATATTCACAAGGGTTTAATATTCATTTTAAAACGGAAGAGGAGAGCGAGGCCTTCCATTGTACGTTTGAGCAATTGAAGAAGGAAGGCAGTATTAAAGGTGCCGCTTTTTGATGTGATAATTGCGTCTTTAATATGTCATGGAGATTGACTTATTTTATTCTCCTTTCTTCTTACATATCTAGCTTATGCTCCATTATACCCTGAAAACAATGCATCTTAGCTTATTGTTTCGATGTTTGTAGCTTTAATTTGCATCTAGATGTATTTAAGTGCGTTATGACACTTGTATTTGGAGGTCCACGGGGAAATAACCTAATTCTTGGTTTTGTACGGCTTGGCTGTGGATCCTGCTGACTTAGAGACAAGGCTTGCTCTGTTCTTCATGGAATTGCATATTGTAGTGTCCTTACCTTCTTAGACAAAGAAGGGCGTTGTTAGTCGAGTAAGGTTATCCATTGGCATCTACAGTTTGGATTATGTAATGTAGGAGTGGCCCTGTTTAGTGTGCATTTGAGTCCAGGGGAAGTCTAAAGTTGCTAAATCTACCATTCTGCAAGCATTAGCCATGAGACCTGGGTCTGAGTCTCCTTGCACCCATGCCCTTGCATGCCTTCCCTGCATATAAGGAGTTGGATCATCAATCTTTGACACAGATTTGCTGAAGTGTGAAAGTTTTGCTTAAATTTCCGTCTAAGCTAAGCTTGCCTTGAACAGCTTTATTTATTAAAACAGCAAGGAGCCTTCTAAACTCTTGCATTGACTGCTTCATTAGCATACAATTTATTTTTTGTCAAAGCCATTTTCTAGAATTGATCAGAACCAGCCTTCATCATTGTTCGGGTGTTCATGAATATAGAATTGTGATATCTGTACATCCCTAAGAAAAGAGAAAAGAAAGAACCGATGCTCATTGAAGAAAACACAGGACTTCCCTTGGAAGTTGTTTGCATTAGTGTGCCATCAAGGTGCAGGGGGGGCAATTTTTAGTTTCACTATATGCCCTGTAATCTAATATTGCTGTTAACTTCTGTTATTGTACGAAATTTCTTATTGTTTTTTTCCTTCTTATACCTTTGTCCATTGTTACTCTAGCTTTTTGACTCTGGGTTGTGAAGCTTTTGCTTGTCATTCTTACTAATTTAGCCTTTTGTTACTACTCCATATAGGGACACACTTACCAAATGGAGTTCTTTCAACTTCTAAATGCAAATTTGATGAGAAGATAGAGGCATCTTCTTCCAAAATGTATTTTCATTATTATGGACAGCTTCTGCATCAGCAAAATATGCTACAGGATTATGTGAGGACAGGTTCTACTCCTGAGCTTTCCTGTTTTGCCTTTCTGTTATGTATGATGATATTTACCTGTTGTTTTTGAAATGTGCTAGCACGTAACTTGCGAATTTTTAGTTTAAAAAGATATAGTCAATTTAACAAGGAACAAGATTACTATGTGAGTGCAACCATTCTGATGGATATTTATAAGTAGTTCAACATAAAGTGAAAGAAATTATTCCTTCTATCAATACTGGTTAAATTGGCATACAACCAAATCACTTGCCAATTGTCACAGCAGTGGTAGTTTATATAGGATCAGGAAAAATTGGAGACATGCGTCCCTTCTATATTGGTGCTTGTTCATGTATGTCTCTCAGTCCCTTGAGATAAATAGGTTGCCCTAATAAGTTTTTGGCAGTTTTGACCAAGGCTTTTGTGACATGTGGTCATTAAGAAAAAGTATGTTCATATTGAGGAAGAAATATGCAATTTATGTCCAGCCTAGTAGGAAGAATTCACGCTGGGGGCACGCTTGAATTTGAGCTTTCTTCTTTCTCTCACAAGCATAACTACAAATAGATCATCCCATGGTTGCGTTGACTATTTATGGAAATGCATGGTAAGAGTTAGAGGTGAAAAAGAAAAGGTAAACTTGATCGAGAGCAGGCCAAGGAAATATTGGAAGAATTAGATGCCAAATTTCTAGCTATATACATCACTTTTCTATTCGAACTGTATAAAAGGGAACTTAGAATTTTCTACTATGAAAAGTTGTCAGACTCTTTATCTTTCAAGATAAGAACAACACGAAGTTGTTTTGCCGTCAATTTCAAAATAAATTTTCTAAGATTAATTTTCAAGGGCATTACATATTGGAACCTAAGCATCTTACTGATAAATATTCCTTTCATCAGGAACCTATCATCAGTTCTTTGTTTTTAAGAACAATAAAAAGCCTTTTTTTGTTTATTTATGTTTTGAGAACAATTTTTAAGGTTCAATTATACCACCAGACACGCACATGGTTATCTTATTATGATGTAATTCTCGTCCAGGAACCTATTATGCTGCTGTCATTGAGAACCGTGCAGATTTCACCGGTCGAGTGGTTGTTGATGTCGGTGCTGGTAGTGGTATCCTGTCATTGTTTGCTGCTCAGGTACAAATGTTCTCTGAGCATTTCTTTTTTTCTAAAATGATCGATATTTCCTTTTCATCTGTTGCATGCATTAGCACAGTCTATTTATTCTTGTTGTTTTCAAAACCCTTAGGCTGGGGCAAAACATGTATATGCTGTGGAAGCATCTGAAATGGCTGAATATGCTCGCAAGCTTATTGCTGGAAACCCATTGCTCAGCCAACGAATTACGGTGAGGTTTCATTAGTTGAGTCTGATATCTGAGGATCTTTATCTCATTGTTCTCAGGAGCCATTTGTGTATCTCACTAAAAAATGCAGGTGATTAAAGGCAAAGTCGAAGAAGTTGAATTGCCTGAGAAAGCTGACATTCTGATTTCTGAGCCGATGGGTATATATCTTTACTTCTGTTTCTGTTAAAGTTGCTGATTTCCAGAGTCATTTTCCTAGTTAGCCCTTAAAAAACTTTATGTTTACAAACCACTTTAAGCGAATGGTGCGCTAAAGTATGCTCTGCTTTTCAAGGCATCTCTAGTGAGATTTAATGGTATGGCGTGCCTATTCATCGGTTTAACCTCACTTCTATAGTTGAGTTTATGAACTCATCTTCATTAATAGTTACAGTATTTTGACCATTCCTCCCGCCTCCTTTTTTTTTTTTACATTTGATGTTGAGTTGGTTTTGTATATTGAAGCGTATGGATACTAGTACAGTGACATTTGGGAAGTGCTCAAAGTGCTTACAATTGTTTCTGCCCTAGGCACTTTGTTGGTAAATGAAAGAATGCTGGAATCTTATGTAATTGCTAGAGACCGATTTCTAGTTCCAGATGGAAAGATGTTCCCTACTGTTGGAAGGTGATTGGCTGTTTCCCTCTTCTATTTATGGTTTTTCATGTTTTTACCTTGCCATTTTTTATTTGATTATGATGGTATATTTCTCCCTGCATGTTACATTTTCTTCGAATTTAAAGCTGTGGTTAACGAGTTGAGAAGCACTATCCAGAAAGATGTTTCAGGGCAGTGTTGCGTAGAGTTTTGATTTTGTTGCTCCATCTCTGAAACTTGCTTACGTAGTTCTTTTAAATTAATGTTTGTTTTAAGTGATATTTACTTTTTTTCCTTTTTCCAGTTCTTGTGACTTTGATTTTGTGTTTGATGCAAAACACCTAAAACCTTTCAGAATGGACAACTATTGGCATATAGAATTATATATGATTTTTTACAAAGTTTTAAATTTCTAATAATTTGGAAGTTTTAACAGGAAAGTCAGTTACTAACATTTACTTAAAAAAAAAAAAGAACAGCAAAAACAAACACGCTGTGCATAGAAATTGTTAGAGATGGTAAAATCGGCAATTTTTTTCCATCTATCTGTAGTCGTGAGTTTCTGAGGGCTCTTTCAGGTGCTGACTTGGATTAAAGCAGATACTGTTTTATAATTTGTTTTTCTCAATGATCCTGCTATTGTTGATTATTTGATTAGCTATATCAAGCATATCATCATTTGGAGTTGTTGGGCATTTGCTCTTTATTCTTTAGCTTGTACCCCCTTCACTAGAAGTTGTTGAATGCTATTTTTTTTCCTGATTGGTGCTTCCTCATTTCTGCAATTAAAATCAGGACTTCTCGTCTCTCTTTTGGTAATATATGTTTGAGATGATATACGTGATTGTTATGTAGCTTGGATATGTATACCAACTATGTCTCTCTGATTTTTCCGATTATTGCTCCTGTAGGATACACATGGCCCCTTTCAGTGATGAGTATTTGTTTGTTGAAATTGCAAATAAGGTACTTACTCATGGTACAGATGATATTGTTTATTTTGTGGTCAGCTTTGCATAATTATAATAAGATTGATGTAAGTACAAACTGAACATGTTTAAAGGTGAAGAAACCAGTTATAAGACAGGAGAAATCTGTTGGTAGTGTTGCTTAAATTTTTTTTTATTAGCATCCTACTACAACTTTCACATGAGATTTACTTGCAGCAATGTTGTAATGGTATCTTTTTCCCCTCAAATTGCTCTCTCTGGAATGTAGATAGCAGTTTAGCATTTTCACATACACTTCTCATTCCAAAAGTAATTACTGTTGCGTTGGCCAATAGTCAGAGACTATTATTATCGTCAAGCAATGTATTCATTGCAAAAGGATCCTTTTCTGGCTCTGGGTGATATTCACTGTTGACCATGAATTTTCCCTGGAGTTACTGAGTTGCGGTCCTAAGGATCTTGATTTTATTCTCATTTTTGGTCTGTCGCAGTAATCTCTTCTGATTGTTTATAGATGTTGCAATGCCTCATTATGCTATTTTTGTGATGTTCGGTTTGTTTGTTGCTTGGAAGTTGCTATTAGTTTTCAGTTTTCTTTTCCATTTTTCTTGCCATTTCTGTTTGATTAACTTTTTGTATTGACCTTAATGTAGGCTCTCTTTTGGCAACAACAGAGCTATTATGATGTTGACTTGACACCCTTGTACGGAACTGCGTTTCAAGGCTACTTCTCTCAGGTTTATAATCTCTGCATATTTTTGAAATAGTGGATGCTGTATTTCTTTTTAAAAGGCCACTGCGCATTTGGCACTTGATGTTGAGTTTTGCGTGCATTTTTCTATTGTTCATATGCATTTAAGTTTCTTATGCATTTCCGGTTAATGATTGCTTACTTTCTTTGACTTGAAGTTGTTAGTTTTAATTTGGAGAAGGTTCATGAGGATATGCAAGGCAAGCTAGGGTTTCAAACTATTTCATGTATTTTCCTACTGAAGGGCTTGCAGCTTATTTGAAGTCATGGACTTGTTTCCTCCCCTGGCTAATGCTTGGTGCAGAGACGAACTAGCTGTCTAAAATATGTAGTTGAAAAGTTAACTCTCACGATACTTGGAACCATTAGGCTTATGCACTGCTGCTAGTTTAGGGGTTGTGGGATAAGATTTGGTGTCTGATGTGTTGGATCTAATCCAGTTAAGAATCAGGTGGTTCCTGGTTTTTGGACGTATACTATCTTGACTGGATCAACTGTAGCTTGTGCTTGAATGATGTAGTAGCACTCATGGATCATGTTATTGATGATTTTTTAGCATCGGTTGCATCAGAGACCCCAAGCTTTTTTTGGGGCTTTGCTGCCTTTTTAAAATCTGTGTTTTGTGCACAAGGATCACATTTGGTCATGGTTGGATGCCCTATTTAATCATTATCCAATATTTATTTTTCCATAATAAATGGTAGTAGTGGATGGTTTTGCGTCGGGCTTTCCCCACTGCCTGTCTGCATTTCACATTGAAAATCTTATGTAGAACTGAATAATGAACATAATCCTTGGTATTAGATACTTTGTCTTATATTTCGTATTTTGTTAAGAACATTTATTATATGATAAGTTTTTCTTACCACATTATTTGATTTGTTGGTATATGAGGGTGATAGGATGAGATGTTTCTAATTTGTTTCCAATACTAATGAGATAAGTTAACGACAAGAACATCCAGCTTTCTTGGTCTTGCATTGCACTGCAACTTATGACTCTTAAAAGGGCATCCAAGTGGGGTTTGGGAGGGGTTGATGTACGCAGCTTTATCCCTGGTTCCCTGAGAGTTTCCATGGTTGAACCTGTGACCTCTGGTCACAATGGAGTAACCTTTTAATTTCTACTCTAACAAAGGGAAAATTCCATAAATTCGATGCCTTGAAAATCTTCTTTTTTCTGACACTAATTTTGTTTGTGGTGTGTAACTGTGTCTAGTCTTAAGTGGCACAATTCTGGCCATCTCTTTTTTGCAAATGATTGTTACAGTTGAGATTTGCGACTTATTGCTGTTGGTACTTGACCATGGCAAGTGGAAACAGAGGTTCTACATCTCTCATCACCCATCTGCCTGCTTGCTTGCCACGCTCTGTTCTTTCACTGTTTATGTCTTTTGGCTTGCTATGCTCTGCTCGCTTCTTGAGTCTTATTTGTTTAAGGTGTCATCTTGGCAACTAAACTATCTTAATCGGGTCATTTCTTCTACATGCAGCCTGTTGTAGATGCCTTTGATCCAAGGTTGTTGGTGGCTCCCCCAATATTTCATTTGATAGATTTTACGAAAGTGAAGGTACTGACCGAGTTCACTTGATTATCAAGACAAGCTTTTGTTACTTTTCTAGTGCATGCAATTTGAAACACAATCTCTTGCCACAGCGTAACCACACATTTTATTGATTCATCATGCCCATCTATAGTCTATCATTATCAGTAGTTTGCTCTTGTTGCGTTCTGTATTCCTATACCTTATGGTAACATGTACTTTGTAAGTTTTTAAGGCTGCTATTAGTAATATTACGTCATTACTCTGGAAAAGTTATGTCAAATTCCAACCTTCACTCCTACCTACAGCATTCAGGGTAGTGCTCCTTTGATCGAAATATTTCCGGCTAATGGCTCTAATCATTGAAAAGGAATTTGTTACTTATTGCGGCTTCATAATGGTTGCATTTGATAGGAAGAAGATTTATATGAGATTGATGTTCCGTTGAGATTTACAGCAGCCGTTGGTACCAGAGTGCATGGCTTGGCCTGCTGGTTTGATGTGCTATTCGATGGGAGGTAAATCGCCGCCTTTCCTTCCCCCCCACCAAGCTTTTCAGTTCATCATATGACTCGCATTCTAAATTTTTTCTCAATTTTGCTTATTGTCATAACTAGTAAACCATGTTGATCCACAGTACTGTGCCAAGGTGGTTGACAACTGCTCCCGGATCTCCAACAACTCATTGGTACCAACTGCGCTGTGTTCTTTCTCAACCCCTCTATGTCATGGCTGGACAAGAGATCACTGGTCGACTTCACCTGGTCGCACACAAATCCCAGAGTTACACCATATATTTGACGTTGTCAAGTAAGTTCCTCATTAATCTCTTCTATTCGTTGTGATGAATGATGATTGTTACTTGTGTTTGCTAATAACTTTTTCAAATCTGTTACCAGCTAAGATGTGGGGCCCAGGGGCTGAACAAGGCGGAATACTTCAAACATCATCCGGCAAACTAGATTTGAAGGAACCTTACTATAGAATGTCTCAGCCCCAATCTTACGCAATAGCACAAGATCAGCAACCACATCAGCTGCTTCAATCACAGGTTCTCTCTCTTGGGTCCTTTTATATACTAATTACTCTTTAGATGCTATATCGAGCGTTTCAAATGTTTGTTAAACAGAATGACGTTGCTTTGCTTGAATAGGACTTAAATGTCCAAACACAGGATATAGAAGAAACCGATCTATTGGAGCAACCAGCACAAAATTCGGGGGCTCATTTCAGTTAACAGGAGCACTTGTTTTCTAGGCGATGAATTGCACATCATGCAGTTAAGTTGGGCACTATCGGTAACTTCCGATTTGCTAGCAGGGCATTAAGCGTCCATTCTCTGGAATTTACCAAATAGCCCTATGGTTGCCTTTGCCGGTCATTCCCCTTCCAGTTCATTTGTATTCCCTCCTCAGCCATGTCATGTGCCAGTTCCTTGTAAATTATGTGCAATTCTTTCACCGCCTGTGGTTGTGCTATGTAAACGTGCGCAACTTCGATTGTGGCCAATTGATAATAAACTTGGTTCGGTTAGGCTCGAAATGGTTTGAATCTATTACAAGTTTTGAGTATGTTTCACGGGTTACAATTGTGCTGGTTGAGAATATTCTGTCGAGCTATTTTGCGGATTGTTGCTTCATTCAGGTGACAAGTCCATCTGCCTTTTTTGACTTTCAAATACATTTACGTCAAGTGATAGGTCAGCATGGTGCTCACATTAGGTTGCAAGGCCTAATACAAATCCTATTTATTTGTTGTTCGGATTGGGTTGGTTACATTATTCTAAGAACGTGCAATTGCAACCTCTGTACTAGTAGGCCCTTGCGAGTTGCCGCGGTTAGAACCACGTTATCGTACAATTATGCACATTAAAAATTGTACTTTCTTTTTCAGCCAATAGTGTTGTCACGGTGCCAGATGATGCCCGTTTCTATATTCCTTCATTCAGTTGTTCATGTCTGCATAGACTTTGAATGGGATCCACATTCTCTTGGTCCCGGATTATATATCCATGCCATTATAACCCAATTCCATGTAAATTTTTCAGTCCGTTCCGCTGTGGGTGTGTCCGTGCTATGTAGATTCACCGCGCCAATTGATAATAAATTCAGTTCGGTCTGAGATGGTTCGAGTTTATTGCAAGTTTGGAGTACAGGTTTATGTTGTGCTGGTCAAAAATCTTCGATAGAGCTATTTGGCAGATTTTACCTAAGTGACAACTCCATATCGTTTCTTTCAAACAAACATTCGTCTTGTGAAAATTTGATTTAGACTCCTTGGTCTCGCAGCACTTGATGATTGAAAATGCGTATTTTTGTAAGACCGTGAGCCGACACAATATATCCTTTCGCTTAGTAAAAAGGTGGGAGCAGGCGACCACCGTCGACGATCCTCTATGAATGTTACGATAAGGGTTTTACGCCAGTGACATAATTAATCATTTTGAGCTATAGCTAGTATTCATATTGAGTGATCCCGTCACAACCGCCTCATCAAGGTTTTAGTCGGATCAAAGCCGGCATTATCCTCTTTCATGGCACGGCCGAACTCAAGCAAATTAAGCTTCCTGAAGTTGAGGAGCAATTGGGGAATCCGAACCTGGGTACCAAATCATTTGAGAGTAAATCTTGTACATCACTAGGCGGACTACAACAATGGTTTTGGCTATTGATAATAATATACTAAGAAAATGCAATCGTGATATCTTTCTATTGGATAGGACCTCGCGTGTTGTGACAAGAATAAGCCCCTTGTTTGATATTACTCTTTAGGTGTTTATACTTTCTAGTTACATGTGTTGATCATATGCTTTATAATAGTTGGGTATCTGAAAGGTTATGTGTAACATTTAATTGTTTGTGATTGGGTAATTCAACATAGCGGGCCAAATTTTCAACAACAAAAAAATCCCTAATCTTACACTTTTAATAGAAAATTGATAATTATACGCAGTTAAGACGTACGATTTCTTATTGTAATTGATGGATTGTTAGTCTATTACTATCATGTATGTAATAGGTCAAACTATTAATTAGTTAATTTAGCTAGTGACTGTATTGACTAGCATGTCATGAATATATAATCGTGTAGTCGATTATGGTCTTATGTAGTCAATTTAATTCGATAGTGAATAACTGTTTATTTAAGCTCACCTCCTCTTCCAAATGAAAGTCACATTGCCATTTTCTCTTTTCCTGATGGTTTTATGGGTTGGATTATGAGTGGGCCGTCCATGTTGGGCTAATCCAGCCCAAGCTTATGGCCTTGGCAGTTACTTGAAGAGTATATAACTCCCAAAGGAGAGTTACGTTTTTCACTTCTTCATAACGGAAGAAACAACAAAGAAAAACACCGATGTTTTTCCTTTCTTTTACGGACGCGAAATCGGCGCACAAAATTTCTCTCAAGGCTGCAAATCGAGGCATTTAATCTGTGGAAAGTTGGGTACATTTGATTTTATGATGTATCTGCACGATCAGTGATTTAAGTTGATTTTGGGCAAGTTTCCACATTTTCTCATGAATCGTTTTAGGGATATGTTTCCTTCATTGGCATCAGAGTATGGTCAGCATTCTTTAGCTCACTAATTATGTTTGACATACGTCTCATATGTTGTTTTATGGTTTGACTATGAGGCTTCTTATATGAGTCAAACCTAATTGTGAGTTGCCTCAGTTTAGTCACAGAAGTTTGACTAAACCTAGCTGCTAATACTATCCACATATCTTTGGCATTGTCAAAACGCCTGAACTCTCGCATGATGACATTTTCCATGCTACTCAGCAACATAATGCGAGCAATAGAGTTCTTCTTTTTCTAGGCAGCAAATGCTTCTTTATCCCTTTTATGTTGAGCTATATTCCCATATTCAGACTCTTCCATAATAAGGTTAAAAGCTTCTAGTGCTTCTTACTCTTCCAGCACATATTGGATTTTCGTATTCTAGATTTCATAGTTATCGTCGTTTAACTTTTTTCCTTTGTTCAATTTAGCAACTATGTTCTTTGATGCTAAAGCCATGATATCTGAACATTTTAGACATATACACTCGAATTATTAATGCCTCTCATTTATGTATCAGTTTTACACAAAATGATTATATTAATGAATAATTTCACGTAAGGTTTCAGATTCGAAAGTTCACTATGTTCCCAATCATCATCTAAAATCCTAATTTGAAATTATCGTTAATGTAATCATTAAGGTAAAATTAGGTTCTTTAAAGTTACTAAAACTTTCAGAACTCTCACTTAACCACATAATACTAACAATGCAGTTATCATATAGAATAATACCATAAACTATTCACAAGAAAGTATCCCATCAACATCAGGCGAATCTAACTCAAAGATTCATAACCAAATATGTTATAATATATGAACACAACATACATGAATGGAAAATGACAACTTGAAACAACAAATATTTACAGGCAGACAACTTGAAATAACAGATATTTACAAGCGACACATGAAGTCCTAAATACGCAACGAATGAACAGGAATGGACTTTTGCAACTCATTAGGAAAAGTCATGGTTTTAATAGGTGCCCATATGTGTTCTAAAACTCAACAAGAACAGAAATAAATGAAATGTGCTCTTTATGCTAGTGCTGCTGGAAGCTTAATGTACGTTATGATGTATACAAGACCTGATATATGTTTTGCAATTGCAATGGTTAGTAGATATCAATTCAATTCATGCCAAGCACATTGGTGTACTGTTAAAAGGATTATGAGGTATCTGAAGGCTATTGCTGATTATTCGTTGAGTTATCAAGGAAATGATCTGTATCTTGAAGGCTATACTGATGCTGACTGGAGAGGAGATTTGGATGAGAGGAAATTCACCTATGGGCATGTATTCTTATTGAATAATGGCACTATATCTTGGAGTAGTAAAAAATAACAGTATATAACACTATCAATAATGGAAGCCGATTTTGTGGCACTCTCAGCGGCAGTACAATAGGGTGTTTGGCTTAGGAGATTTTTGGATCATTTAGGTGTTATTGGAAATGCTGTAACGTCGTTATCGGTACATTGTGATAACCAAGCAGCAATAACTTACACCAAGGATGCCAAGTTCTATTGCAAGACCAAATACATAGACATCATATACAACTATGTTAAAGACATAGTGGCATGAAAGGAAGTGAACGTACAGTACATAGCTACGCAAAGAATGATAACAGATCCTATGATGAAGCCGATTCTTAAAGATATTTTCTGTGGTCATGTAAAACCTCTAAGACTACATAGAGTCTGATGTACTGAATATTATTTTTTTCCCCGAATGTTCACTGTTAATGAAGTATGATGTTATTATTAATGCCTATGAGATAATTTAATTTTTATGCATCTTAATGCTTAGTGCATTATATTGAAAGGTATGTCAGACAGATGAGAGATTAGCCCACTCACACGGGTAATCGCATCTATTTACTATGTGATGAATAGAGATGAGACAATTTTAAGCTTATTATTTAGATAATAATTGAGAACTCAAGCTTAAATTATTGATATCGCCTTAACAGAAGGTTAAGATGATGACATGATATTTATTATGTCCGAAAGTGAAATAATCAATATATTTCACTTTACATATCTATAATGCCAGATGTGAGTTCTAATGAATTTTTTAAAGAGAGTAGATTTGTGAACTCAAGTTAGACATTAAGAGTGTCTGAACTATCATATGTACGATATTAAGTGTAAGACGTATGCTTTGTGGGGAAGAAGAGAATACCGTAATACATATTTCATACTATGTATGCATGAGAAGATCAATAAGAGTTGGCAAAAGTTTTGATCTCAACTTTTAAGTCGTATGAAACTCTTGAGGAAAAGAGTTCCTCATTTAGTGCCCTCACAACTTTGACTTGTTCTCAAATTTTCTATTCAATGTTTGCTATCTTAGAGTGTTGCCAATGGTCATGCATGATTCGATCTAGTGAGGCATTTCTAGAAAAGCGAACTGGACTGAAATCGAGAGGTTTAAGGAAAAGGAAAATCGATCTACTGTCGATATTGTTTGTTAATCATAGTTGTGAACACAATATATCATACTTAAATAGATCAAGAGAGATATAAATGTGACCGATTGATTTAGGGTATTGCATACTAAATCTACTCTAAAGGAATGTGTCCAATTTGAGCTGCTATATATTCCTAACAGATGTATGACAACGAGCTCTCAGAGTATACTGGTCGCATAGATTATTTGTTAGTATGAATTTTGCTAAGAAAAGAGATGTATATTTAACCCATCATGGACGAGTGGGAGATGATGGTTTTACGAATTGGATTATTAATGGGCCGCTCATGTTGGGTTAACCCAATCCAAGCCCATGGCCTTAAGTAACTGTCAAAGGCAATTACTTGAGGAGTATGGAACTCTCCTTTGAAAGTCATGTTCTTTACTTCTTCACAACGGAAGAAACAACAGAGAAAAGTACTTACGTTTGTCCTCTTTTTCACGTACGCGAAAGCAGCGCGCAAATTCTCTCTCAAGGTTGCAAATCGAGGCATTTAATATGTGGAAAGCCAAGTATGTTTGATTTTGTGATGTACTGCACAATCAGTAATTCAAGTGGATTTTAGGCACATTTTCGCATTTTCTCATGAATCGTTTTAGAGATGTGTTTTCTTTATTTCCAAACTAAAACGAAGCCACGACAACATCATCAAACCATAAATGGTTCTTTTTGCGCGCCAGGACTGCCAACGGAGCCAATTTCTCTTTACCTTCTAGGGGCGCATGCAGGAACAGAGCCATGACGACTGGCTCATCACATTCATGGACGGTCCCAAATAATTTGGGCATATCCAACGGTCAGAAGTTATCGGAGGCCATTATTTAATCTCACCTCTTCCTCCAAGTTAAAACCATGATGCCATTCTCTCTTTTCAAAACCAAAACAAACCGATGGCCAATCCTACTCTTGCTCCTGCTCCTGCTCCTGCTCCTGCTCCTGCCACTGCCAATCCCCCTCCCTCTATTCTCGCAAGTATTGCCCACTCCTCCGAATAAAGGAGGCTAAGCCGCGCTGAGTACAACAGCTGTGAAAAGTGATGATTTCAGCCCAAGAAGCACATTCGGTTGACGTGGTCAAGTCCTCGCGAAAAACATGGTAAACCTCCATTGTATGGACGAGCTGGAAGCTTTAATGGAGATGTCGAAAGATGCTGAACCGCCCTATTCGCTTAGATGGGTTACAGTTCGGAGTCCGACCCGGATGTCGCTGAACTTTTGAGGGAGTCCTTGCGGATTCCAGCTTCGATGGTAGAGTAGTTCGTTGCTCTTTTATTTTTACTTCTTTTTTCATCTCTTTTTCATTGTTAATATATTTGCAGGAACAATACATCAATTAGAAAGGATTAGGGTTTGATTGTTTTTTTGTTGTTGTCGGATTAGTGTTTGATTAGCCTTGTAAGAAATCTACATCTTGTATTAAATGCGTAGTTAAATTTCGTACTGTTCTGAAATTTTATATCGTTGAAGAGTAGTACATCAATGGTTTGGATAGACTTACCATCACGTGACCATCATTTAACATGTTATCCAAACATGTTGGCTGCAAGAAACTATGTTGTAATCAATCAAAAACCGAGTAACTTGTGTATGCACTTAGTGTCGTACCAAGCCCGATCATGAGAATCATGCCTTCAATAAACACGAGATCATAACTTTCAAATAGTCGACTTACATGCACAAATTCGAATTTCTTTCCGCACGAAATGCACGAATGAGCACCCATAGTATATGATCCACCGATCTCAAACTCGGCCATGTGCGAAGACATTATTGATGCCACTAAGACGATGAGGTCTACACACAATGTGTCTTGAACAAGCTACAGATGCTCCCCCAAATCGAAACCCTACTCACATTTAAAAGCCGAAATTTAGAACGATTAGGGATTTTGACTGATCCCGTGCATTTGGAACATGTTCGACAATTTCCAAAACGAAATGCCCATCTCAAGCGCGAAAATAGCACGTGAAATTTAATTAGGCCGTTGACAATCCCGAGGAGCCTGATTGAGGCACATTTTATGATTGAGACAAAATCCCATTTTGGGTCTTTTTTGGAATTTCCATCCGATTAGAGTTATGAAAAGAAGTTGCACCACTCAAGCCCTTTCACAAGTCAAATAAGTATGACACCAAAAGCTGCAGCTCCATATATAGACAACATGGAACTCCTCCGCGTGAAGAATTGCGACTCAAAATTGGCCAAGAGAGAGAGAGAAACGGGAGATGGCCTTCACAATTCACTCCAGGTCTTCAAAGAGAACCACACTCTCCCACAAGCCATCTTGGTCAGGAGAACAAACTGTGCTACACTCCTGATAAAATCAACAGTAGCTTCTGTATCCGATCCGATCGTCAAAATAGCGACCCAGCAGCTACATTCCGTCTTGATAAAGTTCTGGACATCCTGCAACTGTTCTATAATTCACCAAGCTTTTCGCTTTGTTCTCTCCCCCGACAACTCTAGACGATGTGCTTTCCCGATGTTCGCATGTCAGCTCATGCATGCTTGTCCATATTCTCACTGCTCTCTGAACAATGGAGGAATCAAAGAGGATATTCCGAACGGCACACGGAGATGTACTCCACAGAATAGATGTCCATCTATTCTTTTGTGAGCGTCGCCATCTGATACCTCCCAAAGGGCTTCAATTGATCAGAGTCATCTGTTTGCCTTCATCCAAATCGGACAAATAGTTGAGCTCAAAGTTCAGGTCATTTTCACCTGATCAGTGGAGTGTCTTGGGTGAATGTGAGGTTGCAATGGAGAAGACAACAAGTAAGGCAAATGACTGGACGCAGAAGCCATAAATTTTACGGAGATCTAATGATTCTTGAGGTTTCAACAGAGTCGAAGCTTCGCTCGAAATTTTCAGTGAATAGCATAAGATCAACAGCTGCGTTCTCCAACATTGTCCATTGGGAAGAACTGCACATCCGGGCTCATTCTTTTCGGAAAGATGGTTTTCGATCAGAAATACTGGAGGCATAAGACTTGGATTCATTGCATGCGTATCACCAATTGCAAAGCTGATACATTGCCGAATAATGCGGGATCGCTGAGCTACAAGGTCTTCGTAGCTGAAAGGTAATCCAGTTGGTCCATCCGGGGGAGTAGATGAGGCATGGGTGAGCACGATAATGGCATTTTGCCATATTATTGAACCAAGCGAACTGGTGATAGATCGCAGAAGTGGCAGATCAATAAGATCACTCGTTGGGCAATCCAGACGGTCGACATACATAACAACATCGGGCGGAAAGCTTTTGGTGAACTTCTTTATAGATACTAGTATTCTCTGGTTGAGAGATTGCCCAGTACCAGAAGATCTAAAACCTGGAGTATCAATAAACCTATATTTCACACCATCCTTATTTCCTAGAACCTCTTTCACAGTGACAGTCGTGGGCTCAAATGCATTGACCATGGCTTTCTTTTCTCCCAAAACGGAATTAATGGTCGCACTCTTTCCGACGCCTGTTTTTCCAATGACCAGGATGTTCAACGATAAGTCTATACTATCACCCTCAGCTTCAAGCTGCATCGCCAACTTTTTGGCTGATCTGAGGCAAAATGCTTGACTAGAGTGGCTGCTTGTGGTTAGGCCAAGACCGTACATTACCTTTGTAGCTACGGAATCTTTAGGAGAATGGCCTAGTCTGTGGACAAGTCTTAAGAGTTTTACCTTTAACAGATGCACATCCTCAAGGCGCTTCTTTTCCTCTTTGCTAAGATTCTCCTCTGATTCAGTACAAGAAGATGCTCTGAGACGATCTCCCAAGATGTCCAAGTCAACTAACAAATTCTGTCCACAATAAAGATAGGAACCCTGTTCTTTGCTTGATTCAGAGACCGTATGGCCATCATACGTTGCTAAATGAACTTGAGAATTCACTGGATTCGAGAGAATACAGGATGTGAATTCGTCTTCTAGATCACTCATCACCAGTTGAGTGGTTTCAGAGCTATTAAATATCAAATTGTCGACCTCTCCATCGTCAAGCAAGCTCTTTTCACCTCCTCTTGTTTTATCTAACGCTTCAATTTCCGCATCTCTTCCTTCTAACTCTGGTTCATGATCTGAAGGGGAAACCACAAACACAGAGTAAAGGAGATTCCTAGGATCGCACAATGCCTCATCCGATGAACTCAATTCAATAGCTTCAGCGACCTCTATAGTCATTGCACTAGCCTCCTGACTTGCATTGGTACTGTTCTTGTAATAACTACAGTCCAAGTGCTTAACTCCCCCTGCAACTTTAGGGCCCTCCGAAAGTATCTGCAAATGAGGTGTCTCATCATTCAATCGATCTTCAAGAGTGAGACCTGTATCATAAATAGCAACTTTCCCCACTACAGGTTCTTCAACTGCACATGTAAAGCTTGGCTTCACAATTTTGCACCAACTGAAATCTAATTCCTCGAAATCCAGTTGCATTGCCTCGGAAGCCATATTTGTTTCACATTTTTCGGCAAAATCAGTATCACTCGATTTTCCATTCTTCAGCTCCCAAACCCTCTCATCATCTGATCGATGGCTATCTGCACCCTCAGTTCTTCTACCTTCACTACTTAAATATTCAGAATTTGCTAGCATTCGGGAATTCTGCTCCATGAAACTTCCTTCCTCAACCTCCAGAGGCATAACTGGCGCACGCCCCATAGAAGCAAGGCCACCGTTCTCACTTATACACTCACCAGAAGTGCTATGTATCTCAATCCCAACAC
The DNA here is from genome assembly GCA_001662345.2 of Metrosideros polymorpha var. glaberrima. Taxonomy (NCBI): domain Eukaryota; kingdom Viridiplantae; phylum Streptophyta; class Magnoliopsida; order Myrtales; family Myrtaceae; genus Metrosideros; species Metrosideros polymorpha. The sequence goes on from BCNH02000002.1 coordinate 7,329,734, forward strand.
CAACGAACAAACTTCTCTCACCCTCATATCTCTCCTCATCATCCACCACCACCCTAATCCTAGGTGCACTTCCCACCATCTCAGACACGTCATGACCCGGAACTCTCACAGCTCTCGCGATCTCCTCATCCCCACTTTCTTCAATGGACAAGCCCTCCTCATCCTCAAAATCTATGGACAACCTTGCAATAGGCATGACTTGGTCAACAATGGGGTCATGGTCATACACTGCCACAGTCTCTGCCACAGAAGAGTACTCATCAACATCGCTACACATCTCCTCCCAAAAGCTATTATCTAATTTGTTCGCATCTGGGTAAGCCACAAAGGGCCTGAAGATTCGATCTTTCGCGATTCCCCCACCTCCTTCCAACGTTTCCTCATCTGGGTCCGCAACGAACGGGCTCTCCGACGCCGTGTCGAAGTCATCCCCGCCAGCGAACAAGCGCTCACAGTCAGAGCCTCTCTCGCTGCTTTCGTCGCTGCAACTAGTCCCATACTGAATGTCGATTCGCGGAGCTTTTGGCTCGAAATCAGAGTCGTCGTCGTCGTCGTCGAGAGTAGGAGGAGCTCGTATAAGAAGCGAACCTGTGGAAGACGAGCCGGAAAGGGAGGTGCTTCGCGCTGTGGAAGGAAGGACGTTCTTGGTGTCCATCGCTCCCAGTTCTTGTTTCTTTCCAACAGCGACCCTCAAAGACGCATGGAGTTTAGAGGAGAAGAAAACAGAGAGAGTTGTTGGGGGGTTCTTGTTCTTGGTAGAATCAACGGCGCATGGGTTTAGAAGAAAAGAAAACAGAGAGTAGTTGGGGTTTATTGTTCTCGGTAGAATCTACGGAGTAGGTTTGCTCAATGCCATTTTAATATTCGTCGATGCAATTTATGTTCGTCTTTCCGACAGTGTGTGCCTGGCCCGAGTTGGATTCCGACAGTTTCCGAGGTACATTAGGGTCAACGGCGGTAAATAATCCAATTAGATGCGAATTTTCTCCCTTCCCTATTTACTTATCCTTTCACAAATTCTCCACGTACTAAAATTTCAACAAAAAAATCAGTAAAATTCGATGCAAACGGCTTTAGAGAGAATAAATATCTTCTATTCTCCAATCAAAGATACATTGGGATGTTTGTGTTAAAAATTCACACTAACATTATGTGCTCTATTTGGCATATGATGGACAACTAGAACATTAATTTAAAAAAACTCTTATCTATGTAGATTTTATACAGTTTTTTTTTTCTTTAAAATGAGAGAAAGATAAGCCTGTGACAAGCGAAAAAGAAAAGCACTCGATGGGAAAATACTACAGCTATTTTTAGGTGAACATTGTAAGGAAAAGAAAAGAGAAAAAGAAAATTAATATTTGAGAATTGATAAATGAGAAAAGTATTATTAGATCTACAAAAGATATAAATGGTGAACTTTCAATTCTTATTACATGCTTTAATTACATACACAACGACCAGGCTTTTTTATTTATCCATTGAAAACGAGTTTAGTCTCTCCTTTCGGAAAAGAAAATAACTACTCCCTTATTAATTTTAATCACACACAAGGAGATGGTACATGGATATCGTATTTCAGTTGTTATTCATCAAAATATTTGTTTATTCTCGAAACGAATGTGCTTGAACCATTTTTGGCTAGTTTGTGTTTGGATGGAGTTCCTTTTACAGTAATTGAATTGAAGAAAATATATTACAAGATGGGTTGAGATAATTATTTAATGAAAGATGCTAATGACAAAGGTACCGTGACAATAAGGAACCAAGAATCTGTGTTTTCTTAAATAGATGTACAGTTTCACTTTTAGAAGGTCAACCGTTTTATGAGATTTATAGCAGAATCTTATATTTGGTACTTGACATGTTTCAAGCAGAAGTCAAAGATTCTCATCATAACTCATGACATTTCACTGAGGAGTTGATCTCTTAAGGATTATCCGGGGAGTAGAGTTAATAATGCAGTGTGCAATTAAGGGCGTTGTCACCGACATTTCTCTCTAGAGATTTAATCCGTCTCACTATAGCGTCGACACCAACAATTTGGCTACCATCACATAAGAAAATAAGGGATCGATTGGCCCCTTAACAAAAATACCATTAGCTTAAGAGAAAATCATTTTCCCCCATCTTTTCTCCCTTCACTCCTTCACATTCCTTTTCTTTCTATTGTTTTGCTTCTTCCTCTGCCAAACGCCAGCCATAGGCAAGGCTCAGCCTCGCCCCAGGCCGGCGAGCTCGTCGAGCCTTGCCTCACTGGATTTGGCTTGGCAAGGCTAGGCTCGGGTGAGGCGAGTGAGCTCAACATGGGCTATAGCTAGTTGCCAGCCGTTGCCATGGCTGACAACCTACAGAGGAAGAAGCAAAAGAAAAGAAAAGAAAAGAAAAGAATAAAAAAATCGATTTTTTTTTATAATTTTCACCAAAAACATCAAATTCAATTGTCTGTACTAAACGGCGGAGAATATTTTCTAGTTTCATTTTTAGATTTCGGCCAAACACCGGAAAATAATGTCATTTTCCGATAAAAATGACTTCCTATAAATTTTTTTTTAGAAATACCACATTTTCAGCGAAGCAAACGGAACCTTAGTTCATATTTATATTATCATGGACACAAATGATCGAAAGAGCTTCTTGAAATTGTGATGTTCAAATTTTGAGCTCAATCTTTGATAGATAGAGTTTCGGTCGCTGGTGGTTATGATCATGGTTTAAATTGAAATCAAAGAGGAAGACAAGCTTGGAAGCCGAATATATTTTGAAAGAGATTAATAATAAATCTGGACAAAAAGGAAAAATTATTGGGCCCATCTAATACGCCACGTAGGATTTATAAAAAGCCATTAACAGGAGGACACGTGGCAATGGGGCCCATCCTTCTGCGTCCTCGAACCCCGACTCCTCTCTCTCTCTTCTGCAACTTCATGACTCCCTTCCTCGGACGACTTTCTGACCCCTCGAATGCCCCTCTCTCTTCTTCGCCAAGTTTATGGACGGCAATGAAAACCCACCACTGACGTCTCTGCTGCACACCATCGCGAGCTTCGCCATCGCCGCTCTCGCCCACCACTCGTCTCTCTCCGCCCACCCTCTCTTCTCGACCCACTTCGCTTTCTACGCCCTGATCCTCCTCTACTTCCCGCGCATCTTCAGCCGGGTCCTCCTCTTCCCTGCCCTCGCCGTCTCCCTGCTCGCCCTCCTCCGCCTCGGCGCGGCCCAACGAATCCGGAAGCCGGAAGACTCCGCCCTAGCCGAAGAAAGCCAGGGCCGGAACCGGCGAGAAGAGCCTGGAGCTCGGGCGGGATTCTTCTCACGCCGATGGTCGCCAATTGGAAGTTTGGGTTTCGCTCCGAGTGCCCCTTCGTGGGGTTAATCGAGAGATCGCGCTGGATTTGCACGGCGGCAAGGAGGAGATTTTGGGGAAGGGGAAGTCGTGGAGTCGCAGAAGATAGAGAGGTGTCGTGGCTCGTGCAAGGATGGGCCACATTGCCGCGTGTCCTCATCTTAATGGTTCATTGTGAATCCCACGTGTCATATTAGACGCACCCAATATTTTCTCAGGGACAAGAGGCCATTGCTGCAACACTATTTTAAAATTGAATCGCCCGCCCACTGAGATGGGAGTTCAAAATTGATTGTGGTCTCATAAATGAACTGTGCACTTCTCTATAAGTAGAGAATATTGCTGCCTTCTTTCAGAGTCCTTCACAGATCAGGCAGTCCCCCCCCAAGTCCTTCGCCGCAACCTGCAGTTCCCGACGCTCATCTAGTCGATCTGCTTGACTTGGGAGGTTCCCTGCTGCAAGCTCAAGTCGAGAACGGTTCTTTCGAAGACGGATCTGAGCCTAAGCTCGAACTTCATGCTGCATATTGTGCAGCCAGGTAGTCGTGTCCAGTTGGAGGGATCCCCTCCTCCAACCGGACATGAATACTTGGTCTCACGATATGCTATCTTCGGGGCATGATCGGACGTGCCTTAAACCGCCGCGGACACCAAGAACAGAGGGCCGTGGCGTCCTCTGCGCAGTCTGTCGATCTCCTCGTTCTTTAGGGTACCGAACGAACGGCCTGTCGTTCCTGCAAATTAGTCCAAAAGGGCGGTTGATGATTTTGTCGATAAGGGTTCCTATCGGAAAGCAGCAAAAGATGTTCCGACAAGGTTTTTCAGAGAAGGGATCAGGGAGGAAATGGCAACGGGAGTAAAGAGCGGAACCTTTCTTATTGGCCTTGTCCTTCTCGTTCCTCACTTGGCTTTCGACCAGAATTTTGCAGCAGCAACAGGCTGTCTTTTTCGCGCCAAATCCTGCCCTGAAGAGGGAAGAAACGCGAGAGACGAAAGAGTTTCCGTGTGTTCATACGATGCTTTCGATTCGTCATTTCTGATGTTTCCTCCTTGCAGTTGCGGCACTACCGCCCCGCCCCTTCGAGCTCTCCGAAAAATCAAAGATGCACCGCGACGAGGTGGGGTGAAGAAGAGTGAAAACTGAATAGAAGGGAGGGAGAGCGTGGGTGGGATTGGTCGCGTCCTTCAACCATTAAAGCGCCTGTGCATGCAGAGCAGATTTCCCAGGTTCAGGAGGGCTAATAAGTACACAAGTCTTTTCTTGTGTTCAGTCTCGTACTCAGCTGTTCATACACGGAAGAAGGACATATGTGTCTAGGCATAGATCAGCTCATGCACCCAATGATGGCGTCATTTTGCGCTCATGGTATGCTGGCATTGTACCCTATATTTCGTGATCGGTCGGTACATATCAATCAAATAAAGACGCGGCGGGTTGAATTCGTCTTCCCTTCATTTACTATTGAAACCCTATTTTATTGTAAGCGTGATTTTTTTTTTATCCTACTTTGCTCAACCAATTTACATTTTGATGTTTCGATCTTTACTACTTTATCGTCATCCAACTTTGCCGTCACACGCGTTTAGATAATAGCAAAAGATGCGCGATACCCTTTTTTGCAAACGTCGATTTTGTAGGCAATTTTTTACCCAATAATTCTGGACTGATTTATTTGAATGATATGGCGTATCCTAATTGACTTTTTACTTCATTGATTAATTACAGCTCAGGCACAACATTTTTTTTTTCTGGAAAAGTGTAGACGTTCACGATATATACATATAGACTCACATAAATTATATTAGTACTGCGCCGCGGGAAAACTACTTTTAAAAATAAGATAGATATACTTCTTCACCATTTTGATCTTTTTGCTCGACCCGCATATTTTGGGCCCGAGGCCCAACAGAAAAAGCCCATTGGGCTCAATTTTCTCTCCGCTTCCAATCTTTCTTCGTCCCCTCTCACAGCTCCAAACACATAAGACCTCCGCTCGCAGCTGAGAGTTCCCTCCGTCGCTAATGGCGGGCGTTCTCACTCGCTGCACCGTCTTCTCTCTCCCACCTCGCCCTGCGAAAGCCGCCGCGTCTCTGTCGCAGCCATTGCTGCAGCCTCCTCTCACCACCACCGCTCACAAGCCCTCGAAGCTCGCGAAGCGAAGGAACCACCTCCGCCCCAAAATCCTCAAGACCCTCGCTAAGCCCTACGCCCCTGTCCGAATTCCCGAGGAACCACAACCATCGGACGCCGTCAATCCGGTACCGTCCTCCGAAACCCTAAGCGACCTCTTCGAAGCGGCGTCTCCGGGAGAAGAAACTTCTCAGGTCTTGGAGAGCGTAGGCGTTGGTCCCGAGCACGGCGGCATCGCCGGGAAATTATCGGCCAGGTCTGTGATAAAGTTCGGCGCTTATTTGGTCGTGGTTTTCTTGTTCCAGACGATTTGTGCTGTTTGGGTGTTTGGCAGCAATGGCTCCGATTCTGCTGGTGAAAGTAAGGAGAGACCTTCGGTGAATGGGGAGGAGAGGGCGGCGTCGGCAAAGTTCTCGTCGAGAACGAGATATGTGGTTTATTTGGATGAATCCGACTTGGAGAAGAGGATCGAGGAGATAAGGTCGATGGCTAGGGAGGCCCGGAGGAGCGAGAAAAGAGGACTGAAGAGGGATGATACAGGGGATGGTGAAAGCGATGATGGTGATGGTGATGATGGCAAGGCAATTCCTGAGAGCAGGACGGCTATCGAGAAGGAGATTGGTTCTCGGTTGGATAAGCTGCAAAAGAAATTGGGCCCTGTTCGGAAATCACCCGGTCTAAGTAAAAATGTGCCGCTCGAGGGAGCTAGTAGCTTGATGTTCAAGAAAAAGTTAAAGTTTAGAAGCCCTTTGGTGGAGAAACCCGGTAATACTCCGAAGGGGTTTCAGCGGTTACAAGGCAATGGTAAAACAAAGAAGAAAAGCAGTAGTGAAGTCAATGGGGAAGGGCAAAATGGAGGTCTTAATCACAGTGTTGTGGAATCATCAAATGGAGATAAGTGGGGGGAATCGGTTGATGGTAAGGGACATGGCGGCCTTTCCAACGATATTAAACAAGAAGATGATGAAACTGTGGTTTTCACAGAGATGCAGAATGATTTGCATAATGATGGGCTTGGTGAAGGGCAATCTTTTCCTCGAGAGGATGAAGAAGTTGGAGATACTCAAAGCAGAACTGGTAAGGTAACTCTTTCTGGTTTTTATAAGATTTGTGTTCAAGATGCTTGCTCGATGTGGAAACCATGTGGTATATTAGGTAGTTTGCCTTAATCACATATGAATTCTGACTTTCTAAAATCGGGAGTTTAGAAGATGCGGTAATACAAGTTTGAATGATCAACTTATTATAACTGTCTGTTCCATATAATAAAATGTTATTTATGCATTTTTAGGCATTGTCGATGAGGCTAGTGGGAAAAGGAATTCAGTTGGAGGAGCAAACTTGAGAACAACTGGGAATTCCAGTTTGCAGAGTTCTCGAAGCTTTGGGGATGAAAAGCAGGAGGCTACAAAAAGATCCACTGGTCGAGATGTAAAAAGTATCAATGGCACATTGAAGCGTGAAGAAATTAAAGCCGCGTCTTTGAGCAAGAAAGTCAAGGATAAGCAATCGGATCAAAATCAACAGTTTTGGTGGTTGAAGCTTCCTTGTGTATTTGTACGTTCTCAACATTTGCCCACCATTGTCATTGACTTAGATATCATAGTGGCCAATTAGGGATTGCAGCTGTTGACTTGTATAGCTAGGCGGTTGCTTGCTATTCTTGCAGTCATAGCATGCCGAAGAATTTGCTGACTATACTAGCTTATTGCTTCCTGTTTTTCATTAATCTTACCATCATGCCATACTCATTTACACTCACCGCTGATTTTCTCACTCTCTTGAATAGATTGACCTACCTTTTAGGTTGCACAGCACTATAGTATTTCCATGAAGATTTTCTATAGTGTGAAATACTGTTAAATTTTATTAGACCCTCGGCACTTTCTTATGATACTTCTCCTGAATGATATCTGATATGTGAATGATTGATATGATAACGTTGTCGTTTTCAGTCATTCTTTATTATATTGGGCTATGTGGTTTTAACTTGTTTACTGCCTCTAAAACAATATAGACATAGATATAGCTTACTTTCCCCTTCCGACATCATCTTAACTCACAGGCACTTAGCTTTTATTACGTTTTAATGCTGTTGGTTTTCTATACCAAAATTTTGTTAAGGTTTCCGTTTGCACTCCTGACAAGCAATTCGTTCATTTAAAATGTGGTGTTGGAGAATATTCATTTAGGACTTGAAACATACTTTTCTCAGAGTATTTTTAATCATGAATGAATTGACATTTCAGAAGTAATGGCTTTATAGATTGAAGGTAAATTTACATTGCAAAACATTCCTTCTGGTACAGGTGCTCTTTTATGACATTTACTTGCCGGTCTTGATTTGGTTTCCTTTTTTTGAAGAACTTGACAGCATTTTTTTTTGGGCGTTTTAACTTCTAGCACTCCCTGACTAATGCACGTATAATTTCAGGCTATTCTTATGCGGAGAGGCTCTGATTTGGAAGAAGCAGGTGGATTTTTTACCTTAAAGACTGCTCAGAGGACAGTGATGCTTCTTCCTACACAGTTGCTTTCGAGGACCGTGTTGATGCCAACAATTTCTGCTTTTTGCTGGAGTCTTTCTTCGAGGAGTTGGGCGATTTCAGTGCTGACATTGTACCTCTATTGAGAAAAGTAAGAATCTCAACTTTCCAGAAAAGTACTGATGTTTTTATACGTGATTGGCAAGAATTTCTAGCTTCAACACAACTTTATGAGGTTCAGAATAAGTTCGTGGGGAGATTGAATCCCCTCTCATATCTTATAGATTCTCTTATGTCGGTATTGTTTAACTGAGCTAGCTATCCTTATGAATGACAAAAGGTCAATGCTACCTTTCTAGGGTGTGTTGAGTATTAAAATTGATCTGTGTAAACTTGAGGATTGGAATTTTTAACATTTGCAGGAACTTCAAGAGGCCATGAAAGAAAAGACCATGAAAATCGTGGTTGTAAGGAAGGGGCAGCTTAAGCTTTACGCTGGACAGCCGTTTTCTGATGTTGAGCTGGCCTTGCAGTCTTTGGTTGAAGAAAGCTTGATGAAGTGAATTTAAGTACATAAACAATTGGACACAGTGATTTTCCCAATCCACCATTAAACGTTGCTGAATCAAGATTTTTTTCTCTTCTGCTGATTAATTTAACCACAAGCCTTCGGAATTGCCTTTTTAGTTATAACTAATAAAGGAATGCAATCGTGGTGATTGATTGCAAGGGCTATGAAAAAGGAAAAAAAGAAAAGCGTTATCTTTTGCCTTTGGGGCAAATTATGTTAGAAGTTTTATTTTTTTCTCTAACAGACGACGACATTTTTACGCTACACTCTCTCTGGGAAAAGAAGAACGAAGGTTTTTCTAAAGAGGACACTCTTCGAGTCTCTCTTCGAGGAACGCAAAAAGAAGCTTTTAATTTGTGGCTTTCAAGGTATGTCCGTTTAAGTGATATGCTTTTGATCAGTGATTCAAAGCGATGGTTATTAGGCATGTTTTTCTGCACTTTCTCAAGAGTGAGAATTAGGAATCCATTTCCTTTATTGGTATTAGAGCAACATTACGCTTCTTTCATGATCATGCTATAATGTTTGTTTCCATTTCCTTTAGTATACATGAATCAGCAAAAGTGTTTTGAGCGGCCATGGATGTATACATTGTTTCGACTATTCTGTTTGTGGTATTTATCAATTTTATGGTCTGGTGAAAATTGTTTTTAACAATATAGATAGAACAAGGTCATTGAGATGAGAATTTTGATAAGTGGCTCGTCGCGAGACGACATCGAATGCCGCCACACGCGCCGTCACGCACCGAGGAGGCCCTCTGTGTGTGGGCCTCATGCGCGCGTGACGTGCATGCGCTAGGGCCGTGGCCCTTCACATGCCGCACGTGTGCGGCCTAGTGTGAACATGGGCCATGTGCTGCGCACATGCGGCCCAGCCCACAAGCGCGCGAGAAAGGGCTGAATCGTCGGCCTGGTGCGCCAACCTACCCACCCCATCGACCCATTCACTAGACTCGGGTTGTGACCCAAATGTTGGTTCGGTTAGATTAGTCAAACCGTTGACTGAATTGGTTAGTGACCAGCAATCGGCCGTTAACCGGCGTTGACCCTAAAAAAAAAAGGAGAGGAGGCGGAATTTGTTTTTGCTTATATTATTGTGACATGGATTATGTGTAATCCTCTTTTATTCTGCATTTGTTGTAGGAATAATGCTGCAAATATATCGCACCCCTAGAATTCCAAGAACGCAAAAATTAAAAGAAAAATTGAAAATGCTAAAGAATAAGCTAGTCGAGTATCGGTGGGATGGCAACATTAATATGATGGATCATGTAGTTGCGGTCAACAAAATGATTCGATAAGTCATTTGGAACAGTAACGTAATGTTAAATGAGCAGATGATGCATGCCTTGTATAATTCTCTTTTAGAAGAATAGTCGAATCTCTTAGGTTATGAGTGAGATGACTACAACATTCCAATATATAAGAGATTTATGAAGGACTTTTTGAAAGCATATATAATGCTTGTGGCAACTAAGAGATCAAATGAGAGCAGAATGAATGTGCCGTGGCACGAGCTTGAGGATTCTTCAATGTCAAAACGTCGACGGGGAATGCTTTTGCAACTTGTTTGCCGTATAGGAGACTGTACACTAAGTGCATTTTGCTCCATCACGCTTCCACTTGGATTAGATAACGATGATATCGTCTTATCTTGTGATTGCAATTGAGACTGGTATGAATCTAATTCCCCACTTCTCACACTGCTCTCACTTGGATGAAATCTACTAATTTCATCATCATGATTCAAGGTTTCAAATAGGAAGTAATTCTCACTTATTTCGCCATTTTTAGGAAATTCATTATCTAAGAATGTGACATCTTGTAATTTAAATTCAGTTACACGTACACTTTCTTGCCCACCTATACGGCGAAGAAGTCGCAAAGTATTCCTCGTCGACGTTTTGACATTGAAGAATACTTAAGCTCGTGCCATGGCACGTTCATTTTGCCCTCATTTGACCTTTTAGTTACCCCAAGCATTATATATGCTCTCAAAAAGTTATTTACAAATCTCTTATAAGTTGGAATGTTGTAGTCATCACACTGATGACCTAAGAGATTTGACTCTTCTTCTGGGAGAGTGTTGTACAGGGCATGCATCATCTGCTCAATTAACATCATGTCATCATTCCAAATGACTCCTTGAATTATTTTTTTGACCGCGAGTACATAATCCATTATGTTAACGTTGCCATCCCATCAATACTCAGCTAGCTATTTTTTAGCTTATTTAGTTTTTCTTTTGATTTTTGCGTTCATGGAACTCTAGGGATGCGATACATTCGCAACATTGTTCTTGTAACAAATGCAGAATAAAAGAGAATTATACATAATCCATGCCACAATAATATAAGCAAAAACAGATTATGCCTCATTCCTTCCTTTTTTGGGTCAACGGTCTATTGTCGATCATTGATCGGTTTGGTCAACGGTCTGATGGGTCCAACATTCGAGTTGCAACCCAGGTTGGGTGAATGGGTCGGCGGGTTGGGTAGGTCAGCGCGCCGGCCGACGGTTCGGCCCTTTCTTGCACGTGCGTGGCACATGACCCACGTTTCACGCTGGGCTGCACGCATGCGAAGGGCCATGACCCTAGCGCGTGCACGTCATGCGTGCCCGTGAAGCCCACATGTAGAGGGCCTCATCGGTGCATGACAACGCTTGCGGCAGTGTCCGACGTCGCCTTGCGACAAGCCACCTATCAAAATTCCCATCTCAACGACCCATTTCTGTTTATGTTGTTAAAAACAATTTTCACTGAACTATAAAATTGATAAATACCACGAACAGAAACAGTCGAAACTATGTATACATCCATGGCTGCTCAAAACACTTTTGTTGATTCGTTCTAAACATGTATATTAAAAATTCTACGTATTCAGAGCAAACAAACATCATAGCATGATTAGAAAACAAGCGTAATGTTGCTTTGATACCAATGAAGGAAACGGATTTCTAATTCTCACTCTTGAGAAAGTGCAAAAAAACATGCCCAATAATCACTGTTTTGAATCACTGATCAAAGGCATATCATCTAAACAGATGTACCTTGAAAGCCATAGATTAAGAGTCTCTTTTTGCGTTCTTCAGAGAGAGACTTGAAGAGCATCTTCTTAAAAAAAAAAACCTTCGTTCTTCTTTTTCTAGAGAGAGCATAGCATAAAAATGTTGTCGTTTGTAAAAAAAAAACTTCTAACATAATTTGCCTCAAGGCAAAAGATAACGTTTTTCTTTCTTTCCTTTTTTATAGTCCTTGCAATCAATTACCATGAATAATTGATTGCATTCCTTTATTAGCAATAACTAAAAAGGCATCTTGGGCGTAAATTAGGACTTAAACTCAAGCCTTCAGACTCCATTAAAAAGTTGTATCCATAATTTACCACAATCAGTATCGAAGATACCCAGGAAGCGAACAAACCATCAGTAAATATTGTATAGTTCCCAAAGCTGAACGCACAATTCTTCAATCAATCACGCACAACTGCCACCAGACAAGCCGTGCGGCCTAAAAGCAAGAAAAACCAGCACAAAAAACCCACAACACTTAGTTTAGTTGTCAGGACTTCTAACCGTATGTTTCTCCAACCCTATCACAACCTACATGTTCACTATTCAAACTCTATATGCAAACATGCCCTGGAAGCAAACCAAACATCAGCAAATATACTTTTTCCAAATTCATTGAGAAAATGGTTGCTGCATAGCTCTTATTAGCTATAGCATGAAACATTGACATCACTTGTACCATTCAAAAGGGCACTTCTGTTTTGCATGCTGGGCTGACTCCCTACGATTGCAATAAAAAAATTTGCTGGAAACTTAAATCCTAATGTGTAGCGTTTTACACAACCAGTTTTTTTTAATGAGTCCTGCAAAAGAGATGATGACACAACAAAACCAGCATTGAAAATATTTAGCAATAGGAGCCAATATCAGAGCACATCTTGGACGGGAATGTGAAGGTGGTAAAATGAATATAGTCAGCCAAATTCAAACAAATAAGTTGGATATTAAAGAGGCACCAGACAGTCATGCAGTAGATCTATTGCCGAGCCTTGGCATGCATCAAACTGGTATTTCACTAACCAGTAACGTCAATAAATTTCAATATCTTGCGATGGATGTTTCCCAGACGTGTACTAACTTTAAGCTGGGAGAGATTTAGTCCAGTTCAAACAATACTAGTAGAAAATACATAAGGCCAAAACTTTCCTCAAACTCAAGTTTTATATCATCAGAACCTACTTAGTTAAAAGACAAAAACAAATGCAGCAGCAGTGTTTGCAGTTTGGCCTTTCAATCTCCAAAGGAAAGTAATCTGACAATCCTAAATGGGAATATTCAGGGCAATCTAGATAAAATCTCCACATACCAGCACTTTTTAATCTTGAAGTGACCCATAAATCGGCATCATAGCAAAGTGCAACCTTACCAAACTACACTCTTTAGAACAAAAGCTACTTCATGACATTAGGAAACCAATATACTAAAATGTGCAACATGTTTGGGAGTAAAATGCACCCAACTTGTTCCTTTCTCAACCAGAACATGACATCACCAAACTTCCCAATAAAATGTCAGCCGATTTTTAGTATGGAACACACGCTACCTGCACATACAGGGGTATTTAACGCTAGCTAACTACCTTTTCCTTCAGTCATCTACACCACATATTCCAATAAGCTAACCTAATCGTTGTATTACAGAGCTATAAATATCTCCATTATCGATTCCTCCGCCGAGGCACTAAGCTCAGACTTCTCTAGGGCCTTCTCTACCAGATGTGTCAGCAAACTTACCACAGCTTCCTTTACGCCTTCGCACTCTTTCGCCGCATCCACCATACAATTCTTCACAAAGCTCAAAGCAAACGTCCTCACTTCTGATGCACCAGACATAATCAATGGAGACAAAGATTTCATAACCTCTGCAGCAGAATTAGCCCGGTCTCCATGCTCAGGCCTCAATGCTGCTCTTAAGAGCTGCGAACACAAGTGAGTCAGCTTGCGATAAACAATCGAATCGCAGAAAGCATCGAGCACTACTGTTGGAAGCTCAGCTGCAGTTTGCACAAAAGACTTCAAACTATCCGGAAATCGATCCAAATGAATCAAACCCATCACCGAGACCAGCTTCTCCAACACAGCGAAGAAAAGCCTCTGGACATCAACATCACCAAAGTGGTACAAACTCCCGACGGAATTCTGAACGGAGCGCAGAAGAGAGGCGAACGCCATTGGAGCGAAGAGGGTCTGGAGGGGAGCATCCGGCGACAGAAGGAGGGAGAGATAAAAGTCCGACGCTACGAGAGAGAGGCGAGGGGTGCTACCTAAGTCCATGGTCGAAGCAATGACCTCCACGAGTGAAGGCAGGGGGAGGTCATTCGAGGCGAGGCTCTCGAAGAACGCCGAACCGTCCGCCTCGACGAGGCCGCGCATGTGTGAGAGCGCCGATTCGGACATGGTTGGTGGCTTCAAGAGAGCTTTCAAGTAGGTGACTGCTCCTCCCATGGCTGCTCCTTTGGAGATGCGGCCGACGAGCTCCGACTCGTCCGCGTCGACAAGGCGCTGCCGGTTAGAGAGCGACCATACGGCCATCGGTGGTGGCTTGTGGAGATCTTTCCAGTAGGTGAATGCTTCTTCCAGCGGTGGTCGGAGCTCAGAGGATCGTCCTCTCCGATGGTGTCGTCTTCGAAACTTTTTAACTATCCCGATTTAACTTGCGCGATAGGGTTTCACTTCCTTCCATGGCAAGTCTGATTGAAAGTTTTTTTTTTAAATTTGAATTCTCCAAAAAAAAAAACTTTTAACTCCGGACCGGTTAAAAAGCTGGCATGGAATTTTTTTTTGCGAGCCAACTGATTCAACGGTTGAACCGCCAAGTTGGAAATTTAAGTTTAAAAATTTTATAGTAAAAGTTAAGTTGGGGCGGATAAGGAATTTCTCAATGCACAAGTGATGAGGGCGGTGATTTAAATGGATGAGAGATATAGGACTATGGTCCGGTCCGAGTCCAGAATCGGCGGTCCGGCCTAGGCTTGAAAACATGAGAATTCTCACCCCTTTGACTCTATTTGAGACGCTACAGGCTTGCTACCTCAATTCGGAATGTCTATGTTCTTTAGGTGCGAGACCACCATTTCTCTCTTCAAATTGTGCCTTTGCCTTTTTCCTCACAACTATCTACATCTGTAGCCCTGACCAACAGAGCACAAACCCTATAGTCCTTTGCTCATATGCCACGACGCCACCGCCGCCCGCCAATCTTCATCCGCTTGCTCGGCCCCCTCTGACACCATTAGCAAGCCGCCAGACCTGAGAATTGTTATTGTGCTTCATCATCCTGCATGGTTCTGAATCTCTCTTGCACGTGGAGGAGCTTCATGCCTGGAGGCCTCGATCCGAGGTTGCGAGAGCTAAGGTGAGGAGGGAAAGAGAGAAATGGGGCCATGATGGCGTCGGTCGGGCAATTCAAGTCGACGAAGGTGGTGGCCACGGGTGGGAGGAGGTGGTGGCACATCTAGTTGAAAGTTTGGGTGCATGAGTGGTTTAAAGTTGGTGTTTTCTAATCCTTCACACAAATGAGGATATTTTTGGTATTTCCCTTTTATTACATTCCTGTCAAAATTCTATAATATTAATCAGATTTTGAAAAACTATGAAATGTTGCATCTGAATTAACACGTCAATATTTATATCCGAATTTACGTATCAATATTTATACATTATGAAATTTTCAAGTGCTTAAAATTAAAAAGAAAAATTAAATAGGTGCATAGCAAGATGTATAAACAAAAGGAAAGTCCGAAATAAAAGTCACTCTAAACGAATTCTTTTTTCGTTAGTGCTTTGTTTGAGAAATGAGAGAAGTGAGAGAAAGGGAAGTTGGTCATAAAATTTGGAGAGGTGTTTAAAGTTTTTCTTGAGGAGAAAAAAAGAGAGGGATAATTCAAAATTTTGTTTCCCGAACAAATTTTCTCCCTCCCAAATACATAGGAATGGCGGCACTCCCACCACGCAGAGATCTGCTCTGACCCGTTTTGATTGGGCAACCATGGCCCGCTCTTCACCTTGTGCAGGGCGAGGGTGGAATCTCCCCTCGCCCTGCTCAATTTGCATTCTATCGATACTATTGAGTCATTTTGTATTTTCCAACATTAGTATCCCCACATTCTATATAAGTTTACTTCTATTAGTATTTACTTATTTATAATACATAAAGAATATAAATGCCCAGATTATCCGGATGTTATTGTTTAAAACATAAAAACACTACGATAATACTAAATAATTCCTTCTTCTTCTTTTTTCACTTTTTCGAAGAAATAATTTACGAAGGATGAATAGAGGAACTCAAGGCCTCACATTACCATGGGGCCGAGGGTAGGGAAGGGTGGGGGATCATTGATTATCGTGCCGTTGCCAGCCCTATTGCCAATTTATTTCTCTCCAAAACACAATCTCTCGAAATTCAAATTATGCCAATCACACTTAGGGGTGCGCATGGTCCGGGCCGGTCCGGTCCTCGTATGGAATCGGGGACCGGACCGGTAGTCTCGGTCCCCAAATTTTCGAGATCGGGGACCGGACCGAACCAGGACCATTGGTTTGGTCCGGTCTGGTCCTAATAGGATCGGTAAACAAGCTGAAGAAGCCGTTGTAGCTCACGATTTCACTTGTCGTAGATTTTGAAGAGCTCGGCCTCGATCTTGCGAAGGCGCGGTGGGTTTCAACGACGTTTTTGTAGGCAATGGAATAGAGACGCAACGGGTGCCGACGACGTTGTAAACAAGTGTCTGCTTAAAGAAAGTCATTGTATTCTTCTAAAAAGTTTCAACACTAAATAAACAGTGTTGTTTAATCATAGTTTTTGTTCTCTCGATTTGATTATCTTAGACAAAAAGAGTAAGGCTCATTAAAAAATAAATTCATCCGCTGCTTTTTGAATTTCAATATTAGCCCATTTCTTTTGGTTGGAAACTAAGAAAAACTTTTATAAATTATATCCATCTTATAACATGGGTGTTTTTAAAGGCCATGGATGTAGTTTTATGTAATCTGACTCTTCAATTGTTTCAAATGAGCTCATGAATATTAACAAATAGCTCACATAATTAAATTATCATATTCATTTTCAAGAAATATTTGTGTAAACACATAAATTTTGGTTATAAATTAGTTATTCATCTTCTAAAAAAGTTAGAGGAGGAGGAATGTATATATATATTATTTTATTTTTAATCAGTCCAGTCCGGTCTGGTCCCATCCCCCTTGGGATCGGACCGCCTAGACACTGGTCCTGTTTATTGGGACCAAGGACCGGACCGGTACCCTCAAGGACCGGACCAACCTGGCCGGTCCGGTCCGGTCTTGGTCCGGTCCGGGCGGTCCCGATCCAGTTTGCTCACCCCTAATCATACTCAAGAATCGAAATGTCCTTTTCGGCACTATTGATTTTGTCAAGCACATCATACATTAAATAAATACACCTAAATATCCTCCTAATCAATAGGTGAGCTTGATTGGACAGGGCCCAAAAAAATATATTGAATTTGAAAATGTTCGTTTTGTGAATTTTAAGGAGTGCATTTTTTTTACTTTTATTTAATACAAAACACCTGAAATCTTATAAAACATACAAGTATGGATATGTAGATATAAAAGTAATTTTTTCGATATATAAGTAAAATTGTAGATTTTGAGTAGAAAATTAAAAAAAAAATCACTTTTTTGGCTTTCCAAGTCAAAACAGATGCAAGACAACCAAGAGACGGAAATTATGTTTTGGGCTTGTTGGCTTGGGCGAACCTAGTGGTCCTACCAAGCAAGCAATTTGTTAATGTTTATTTATGATATGTGTAGATTGACTTTCGCTTTGAAATTTTGCTACAATGTTTCACGTCAAATAAAAGTTTGGAGACTTAATTAAAGTCATTAGACTTTCAGGGATGACATTCTCTTTGCACATTGACAAAAGTTCACAGATCAATTGAAAGTTCGATAATGACGGTATACTCCGGACAAAAGTTTAGGAGATAGAATTGTCTTTAGCCCTTGAACTTACTAAAGATGCAAGTGATCATAAGTCATGCATCACACCAGCATATACGTGGTGTCGGTGTATGATGTCGGCAAATTTACTCAATCTTCTAACTCCGCAAGTTTGGCTTGGTTATGTAATTTTTTGTTTTTCAGAAGTTGACGAAAGAACAGTTGAAATGTGATTACCGGCACTGGTAACTCATTTGCTAAATTTTCCTACCCCTTTGTAGAAAAAAAGTTATCTGATTTGTTGATGTTAGTACCCTAATGGGACATAGCAATACTAGCTATCTACGATTTGTTGGCACTCAAGGACCCGCTCATCAAGGAAAAAGATGGAATCATCAACAAACAAAAGATGGGAGAGAATAGGGCAATGTCGGTAAAGCAAAAGCTTCTGTATTATAGTACAAATCTCTCCATAAATACTAACCAAGACCCAATCTAATCTTTCTTTGTCATGACCTTCCCCTTTTCAATTGTTCACTCAAGAAAAAGCACAATCCTTACGTCAAAACCCACGAGTGAACAATTGTCTAAAAATTCCCGGAAAGCATTTACCCAACTGTGTCCCTCCATACGAGTGCCAACCTTTTCCCATTCACACAAAATTTCATTACAATCTCGGAGGCATGTCCAAGGCAACCTCTTCATAGAGCTAATATGCTGAATTTCATCCTATATGTCTATTCTTTCTTCAAAAGTTTACTTCCAAGAAGGGCTTCGAGTCGGGACTTCTGCCTTTAGCTATTGCCCAACCCCCATCTTCAGCGGCAATTTGGGCTTCACTGCAGGCAATCTCTTATATATAGCATAGTGACCAATTATTCCGAAGCAATAACAAAAATGGGGGCAAACACTCAGTACATAAAATCCACCCACAATAGCTTTCCTTCTATGCTAGTCAGGGTAACCTGCTTTAAGAGTCTCAAAAGATCAGAATTATCCCAGCCTTGCCATGTTTGTTTGAAAATAGAGTTTCTTATTCAATTCTCAGATGAGAATTTCTCCTGCTTTGGTGGCTGCTCTTCGTACTGCTTCATCAGAAATCCATTCGAACGGAAGTCCATGGACTTGCATTCTCTGATTTTGTCCGCAGAAAACACACCATCCAATATTCGGCACAGCAATGCCACATGGTCTCGCGTGGATGCTTGACTCATTGTCACTTATTAAGGGAGGGATAATGTCCTTCATCCTTCGCCCCTGCCAACAGAAAACTAACTCGTATCTCTAGCACTGAATGGTCTCAAGCTCACCACCTACTACGAATGTGAAAGGAAATTGTTCAGGCCAGCTTAAGGATTTTAATCAGACTAGGGTAAATTGGGAGAAATGAAAATCAGATTATCAAACTGGTTAAACCACATGTATTCACCTGTCAATTTAATAACCCCAAAGTAACTTGCTCAAAAATAAGTAAGGCCACACAATCTGACCTCAGAGAGGGCTGCAACTGCTGCTTTCCTTATACTGACAAGCGGATCAGAGCAAGCGATACCCATAGTCTTCAGCAAAACTCCATCAAAAGAACCAAGCTATTAAATTGACCAGATGAAGTGCAGCCTTCCTGACTGCTGCCTTCTCATCCGCACACCGAACCTTCGAAAAATTATTTACATCTCCAATCCCCAGTACTTCCACTCTTGGCATTTCCCCCCTTAAATATGGAAAATTTAAAACAAAAGTAACCTATTAAAAAGAAATTAAACATGAAAAAAATTAGCAAATAAGAAATTACTAAAATATTTGATGAATCAAGCTATTAGAGCATATATACTGTTATTTATCCTGTTGCTAGAAATTTGATTTGATTTTCAACTCTCGTGAGCCATAAAAGATCTGAAAATACTAAAAAACATAAAGATTTGTAAGATTAGGGTGCACTCAGATTTCCTATAAATATCGGTGGTGCTAGGGTGCACCGAGTGCGAGTGCACCCGGTATACTTAGAGTTTCCTCCGAATCGGTAGCTCTGATACCAAGTTGAAATTAATTGAGGGAAGAGAGAAAATGAGAAATGTTGTGGCTGTGGAATTGCTTGAGAATGAGAAATACAAGCCCTTTTATATAGCATAAGAGTGAACAAAAAACCCTAGCTACATAGATGTTAATATAATATTATATATTATCTAATAGGGGCGAGGTCCGCATTGACGAGGCGGTGTAGGTTTGAAGCATCGATTCGGACACCGATGGTGTCTGGAGGAGGGGAGGTGGTCGGAGGTACGTAGAGCTCTTCCAAGTTGGCGACAATTCGTGATAAGGTTTCTTCCATGGCTATGGTCGGAGCTCAAAGGTTCGTCATCCCTCTTCTCATATGAGTTCGCGACGATGGTGTCGTCTTCAAAAGTTTAACTTTCCCGCTCGAGTCTATGCCGGTGCTCCCTCTCTCAGTTGAGATGGTGGCAACTGTTTGTCCTTTGTAATGCGAGGCCTTGCATTCCTCTATTTGTCCTTCATGAAATATTTATTCAAAAAGGGTAAAAATAAATAAATAAAAGAACTATTTAGTATTATCATAGCATCTTTGCGTTTAAACAATATGATGGAATTAATTAATTTAATTCCTAATTTACACCCATGATGACTTTTTAGTTATAACTAATAAAGGAATGCAATCATGGTGATTGATTGCAAGGGCTATGGAAAAGAAAAGAAAAAAAAAGCGTTATCTTTTGTCTTTGGGGCAAATTATGTTATAAGTTGTTTTCTGACAGACGACGACATTTTAACGCTACACTCTCCCTGGAAAAAGAAAAACGAAGGGTTTTTTTAAGAGGATGCTCTTCAAGTCTCTTTTCGAGGAACGCAAAAAGGGGCTCTTAATCTATGGCTTTCAAGGTATGTCCGCTTATGTGATATGCCTTTGATCAGTGATTCAAAGCAATGGTTATTTGGCATGTTTTTCCGCACTTTCTCAAGAGTGAGAATTATGAATCCATTTCCTTCATTGGTATCAGCGCCATTAAATCGCTTGTTTTTTGATCATGCTGTGATGTTAGACTGCCCTCAATGTGTAGATTTTGTAGTATGCACGTTTAGATTGAATCGGTAGAAGTGTGTTATACGGCCATTGATGTATACATAGTTTCAACTGTTCTGTTCGTGGTATTTGTCAATTTTATGGTTCAGTGAAAATTGTTTTTAACAACATAGATAGAAATGGGTTGTTAAGACGAGAATTTTGATAGGTGGCTCGTCGCGAGGTGACGTCGAACACCGCTGCACGCATCATCACGCGCTAAGGAGGCCCTCTGCATGTGGGCCTCACACACGTGCATGACATGCACGCGCTAGGGCCGCGGCCCTTCGCATGTCACATGCATGCGGCTCAGCGTGAACGTAGGCCATATGTCGCTCATGTGCGGCCCAACCCACGCGTGTGTGAGAAAGGGCCGAACCATTGGCCCGGTGGGCCAACTACCATTGGCTCGATGCGCCGACCTACCCAGCCCACCGACCCATTCACCCGACCCGGGTTGCGACCTGAATGTTGGACCGATCAGACTAGTCAAACCGTTGACCAGATCGATTGACCCGGTTGAATCGTTGATTGGCATTGACCACCGTTCATTGGTGTTGACTGATCGTTGGCCCAAAAAAAAGAAAAAAAGAAGGAAGGGGGCAAAATCTATTTTTGCTTATATTATTGTGACATGGATTATGTGTAATCCTCTTTTATTCTGCATTTGTTGCAGGAACAATGCCACGAATGTATCGTACCTCTAAAGTTTCAAGAACTCAAGCATCAAAAGAGAAATTGAAAAGGCTACAAAATAAGCTAGCCAAGTATAAGTGGAATGACAACAATAACATGATGGATCATGTAGTTGAGGTGAACAAAATGATTCAAGAAGTCATTTGGAACGGTGACGTTATGTCAAATGAACATATGATGTTTGCCTTGGGAAATACTCTTCCAGCTGAAGAGTGGAATCTCTTAAGTGCTTAGTGGAATGACTATAACATTCCAACTTATAAGAGATTTGTAAAGGACCTTTTGAGAGCATACATAATGCTCAGGACAACTAAGACGTCGGCACGTGAAATGAATGGGCGCAGAATGAACGCGCCATGGCACATGTTTAAGGATTTTGCTGCAAGGGTCTTTCCTTGGCTGTTGGATGTGACAGTCTCTTTTTCAAAGGAATTCAATGATTCATTCCCAATTACGAAGAAGATGATAGCCTAGTGAAGTAGCAATATTTACTTACGTTTTCAATAATGAATATTTCCATGTTGAAATATCTCGTTTTTATGAGCTTTTGGTGTTGATTACGGGATGATTACTGAACATATTTTATGAAATATTTTATGGATGTTCTATGGTATATTTTGGTTATGAATGTTTTTTTTTAGCATTTATTTCACTTCATAATATCTTGTATGTGTTACATGATCGAGTGAGACTTCTATAAAGTTTTAGTAACTTTAGAGAACTTGATTTTGCCTTAATAATTATGTTAATGATAATTTCAAACAAGAATTATCAGATAATGATTGGGAACACATTAAACTTTCGAGTCTGAAACCTTTTGTGAAATTATTCATTAATATAATTAGTTTGTGTAAAATAGATACATGAATGCTAGACATTAATAAATCGTGCATGTTTGTCAAAAAAACTTTCAAGATACCATGGGTTCAACATCTAAGAACATTATAGCAGAGCTAAACAAGAGAGAAAAGTTGAATGGCGAAAATTATGAAATATGGAACATGAAAATCTAGTATGTACTTAAAGAGTAAGAGGCACTTGATGCTCTAAACCTAATTATGGAAGAACCTGAAGAATGTATTATTGCACAACATAGAAGAGATAAAGAAGCATTTGTTGCTTGGAAGAAAAAGAATTCTCTTGCTACTGAATAGCATGGAAAATGATATCATGCGAGAGTTCAGGAGTTATGAGAATGCTAGAGATATGTGGGCATCTCTAGTAACCAGATTTAGGTAGACATTAGTTACAAAACTAAGATAGTTCACTATAAGGTTTGATTCATACAAGATGCCATATGGACAAAACATGAAACAACACATGAGGCGTATGTCGAATCTGATTAGTGAATTGAAGGATACTGGCCATACATTGACTAATGAGCAACAAGTGCAAGCAATGATTCGTTCTTTATCTCAAAGCTGTGAGCATATGAAGGTCTACTTGACCCACAATGAAAACATAAAGACCTTTGAGGATGCTATGTGCCACCTTGAGCTATAGGAGGATCGCCTCCTGGCAGCTTAACCTAATGCAAATATTTACTTTGCTGGTTCTAGCTCACATGGGGCCTTGGCTCCAAACGCAAACGTCCTTGTGGTTTTTAGAGGTGGAAGGGTAAGGAAACGAATGCTTTAGGAAAGAAATTGAAGCCAAACCAACATGAGAAAGGAAAGTGTCATTTCAAGAAGATAAACATTTCAAGAGTGAAGTGTTTTAATTGTGGTAAGAAGGGTCACTTCGCTCACGACTGTAGTGAGGCAAAGAAGATTCGGAAGCCACAAACCATATAGTGAAGGATAGAGTTGCCTTCATGGAATTTCGAAGAGTTCCACATGAAGCAAGATAGATATATGTGAGAAATAATTCCAAAGTGGATGTTAAAGGCATTGGCAACTGCCGATTGCATATGCGTGGTGGTCACACTTTATTTCTACATGACGTGTTATATGCTCTAGAGATTTGTCGGAATTTAGTTTGTGTTGGTTTTGGTTAAGTTTGGTTTATTTTGAACTTCCATAATGGTGGTGTTGACTTGTCGTTGGAAACAAGTTACTATGGTTTCAGTTTATTTTTGGATGGTTTTATCTTATCAGATGTTGAGTACAATAAAGTTAATGTTTGTTATTCCCTATTTACATCTTCTACATCTTATGAAAATAATGTGAAAGTATGGCATGCTAAACTTGGTCATATTGGCCAATAGAGAATGAACAGCTTAGTCAAAGAGAGCTTGTTAAGCAATATTGAAAAAGTCGATTTGTCTGTTTATGAGCATTGCCTAGCGGGAAAAACAACGTGAAAACAATTTGGAAAAGAACAAAAGCTGAATTTCCTTTGCAATTAATCCATTCAAGCATCTATGGTCCAATGAATGTAAAAGCAAGGTATGAGGCTGTTTATTTCATCACATTTATAGATAATTACACTCGATTCGGTCATGTCAATTTGATTTCTCATAAATCTGAGGCAATAAGTTGCTTTAAGAAGTTCATGAACTTGATAGAGAATCAATTAAACATGAAGACAAAAGCATTGAAATTTGATCGAGGATGAGAATATTTATCTAATGAGTTTAGAAATTTATGTAATGAAAAGGGAATAGAAAGACAGTTGTCTATTTCATATACTCCTCAATAAAACGGTGTTGCAGAAAGGAGGAATAGAACCATAATGGAAATGGTTAGGTCAATAATGGCACAAGCTAATTTACATATCTCTTTTTGGGGTGATACTTTGTTGATTGTTGCCTATATACTTAATCGTGTACCTTCTAAATCAGTTACTTCCACTTCATATGAGTTATGGATAGGTAGAAAATCTGATTAAAGTTTGCTTAAATCTTGGGATTATGCTGTCTATACTCACGAGCCATCTCATAATTATGGAAAATTAGGTTCGAGAGGCAAAAAGAGTATTTTTATAAGATACTCTAAACACTCAAAATGGTATGTGTTCATAAGTGAGCAAGAAAGTGGAAGTGTAACTTAATTTGAATCACGAGATGTCACATTCTTAGAGAATGAATTTCCTAAAAAGGGCGAAATATGTGAGGATTACTTTCTATTTGAAACATTGGATTATAATGATGAAATTAGTGGATTTCATTTATATGGGAGCGGTGTGAGAAGTAGGGGTGTGCATGGTCCGGGTTGGTCCGGTCCCCGCATGGAACCGGGGACCGGACCGGCGATCCCGGTCCCCATATTTTCAGGACCGGACCAGGACCAGTGGTTCCGGTCCGGTCCGATCCCAATGGGACCAATAAAAACCATCATAAGTTTTTTGTGACTTACAATTTCTGCTACCTTGTGCAGAAGTAGAAGACCAAAAATACATAGAAAAGTAGAAAAGCACATGTTGAAACTTGGGTCGTCTCCCCAATTACAAAGCAATTAACATTATTTGCGTGGTTATTTCTATTGCTTTAGATGGCTTTTAATGTAATTAGAAAAGGATAAAGAAAAAAGGACCTTCCTAGTACAAGGTCAAAGATTGAAGCCTTTCAATGACTATGAACGAGTTTCGGTTTGGAGACAATATTTGAACCCCTACATGCTGCCATAATTTATGCAGAACCTAATTACTTGATCTGAATAAATTGTTTTTCTTGAAATTTCCCCCTCCAAACTTCAGAAAATACTCACAGCAGCATGTTAGCAGCTGATGATACAGAGCCTGAAGTAAAGGAACTTGCAACAGCCACTTGAATACCCAATGACACTGCCTGAAACAACCAAGGATGAAAGTAAAAGTCAGATGGTACGAAAATCATCATGAAGGTCAAAATGATTCAATAATCAGTTCAGTAATTTGTATCACCTGCTTATTTGAGATTTGCTATAATCACTCTCAAAGCACATAGATAGTCGTGCCTCATTAGGGACAAACCGGTAACATATACACACCTTGAACCAATGCAACCAAAGGAGCAGACACGACATATGGTTTTGGATCCTGCAATAACTACTAAAGGAATTGTAGCATCTCACTTTTGCTAAGCATCCAATGGTTCACCACACATATAATGACCTCCAAATCGCAGTAGGGTCACTTTTCAAAGTGTGAGAAACGTTAAATACGACAAGTGTAGTCTTCCCAAGGGTTCCGTGAAACTCACCATTCCCATAAAACTCCCAAGAAGCAGCACCTTCCTTCCTAGCTTATCCATCAGGA
>BCNH02000002.1:7364110-7381622 GCA_001662345.2 Metrosideros polymorpha var. glaberrima
TTTTTTTTTTTTGTATTTTCCCCGAACGTTCACTATGTCATTATCAATGTCTATGAGTTCATATAACATTCATGTATTGTAATACTTGGTGCATTTAATGCTTAGTGCATTATATTATGAAAGTATGTCGGACAGATAAGAGATTAACCCACTCGCACGGGTAATCACATTTATTTACTGTGTGATAAATAGAGATGAGATAAATTTTAAGTTTATTATTTAGGTGATAATTGAGAGCTAAAGCTTAAAATATAGATATCGCCTTAACAAATAGTTAAGATAGGGACATGATATTTAGTATGTCCAAAAGTGAAATAACCCATGTATTTCACTTTGTCTTTCTTTTATGTAGATGTGAGTTTCGATAAATTCTTTGTAAAGAGTAGATATGTGAACTCAAGTTAGACATTCAAAGTGTCTGAGCTATCATTTGTACGATATTAAATGTAAAGACATACGCTCCATGGAGAATGAGAGAATAACATAATACGTATTTCATATTACGTATGCACGAGATGACCAATAAGAGTTGGCGATCTCAACTTTAATGCTGTGTGAGACTCTTGAAGAAAAGAGTTCCTTGTTTAGTGCCCTCACGACTCTTATTTATTCTCAAGATTTCTATTCAATGTTTGCTATTTTAGAATGTTACCAATGGTCATGAATTGATACGACCTAATAGAAGATTTCTAGAAAAGCGAATTGAACTGAGATTGAGAGGTATAAGGGAAGAGGAAGATCAATTTGTTATTGATATCACATTACAGTTTTGTGTTCATAGGTTAACCAATGATGATTGTTTGTTAATTGTAGTTATGAATACAATATATCACGATTAAAGGAATCAAGAAAGATATAAATATGATTGATTGATTTAGGGAACTGCATACAAAATCTACTTTATGGAAATGTGTCTATTTTTGAGCTGTTATATATTCTTAACAGATATATGACAAAGAGCTTTCAGAGTATGCTGATCGCACGAATTTTTTGCCAATATGAATTTTTTGCGAAGTAGAGAGATTTCTTTTAGCCTATTATGGGCGAGTGGAAGATGATGGAATTAATTAATTTAATTCCTAATTTGCGCCTATAATGCCTTTTTAGTTATAACTAATAAAGGAATGCAATCATGGTGACTGATTGCAAGAGCTATAGAAAAGGAAAGAAAGAAAAAGCATTATCTTTTGTATTTGGGGCAAATTATGTTATAAGTTGTTTTTTGACCGACAACGATATTTTTATGCTACACTCTCCCTGAAAAAGGAAGAACGAAAGTTTTTTTAAAAAGGACACTCTTCAAGTTTATTTTCGAGGAACTAAAAAATGGGCTCTTAATCTGTGGCTTTCAAGGTATGTCTGTTTAGGTGATATGCCTTTGATTAGTGATTCAAAGCGATGGTTATTGGTAGGGGTGTCAATGGGTCGGGTCGGTTCGGGTTTTCATGCTACCCAACCCGACCCGAACCTTAAGGGCGCGCGCAGGTATCTGACCCCAACCCGACCCGATTGATATACGACTCTAACTGAAAATCGGGTCGGTTCGAGTCAATCACAGGTCGGGTTGCAGGTTTTGACCCGAGTCGGTCCCGAGTCTTTTTTCTTTTTTTTTAAAGAAGGCAAAATGCCAACCAAAATAAAGATAACAGGACAGGACTCCATATTTTTTTCTTTCCGAGAATAAAGCCGAAAAACTCACCTGCACTACTGAAAATGAAATAATGATAATCCTCTAATTTTTTTTTCCTTTTCCTGAACCCCCGTAATTGATCCTCTAATTTTTTTTCCCCTTTTCCTGAACCCCCATAATTGATCCGCCGATAATCCTCAGAAATTCTCCCCAAACAAAAATGCTAAAAACAACAAAAGAAAAAGAAAGGAGAAAGAAAAGAAAAGAAAAGAAAAAATGATCGATCCTCGAGATCAGAAAGTGAACCTCCAGATCTTGATCAGGAGATCCACCTTGCACTTGGAGCCAGCAACATTAGCGACGACAGTCGCGTTCTCGTCCCTTGAAGCCGAGACTCCCTTGATCCCACCGCAGACGACTCTAATCCCGACCTTCTTGCTCTTCCAACCGCCCACCTTCACCCTTACCTTCGTGTCCATCAGAATTTCCAAAGCCAGTCCATCTTTCCTCCTCAGATCCGACTTCAGAGAAGCGACCGATCCAGCGTCGACGTCATCCCAGCTCGTCGACGCGACCGTCCTCAGGGTCGTCTGGTTCTTTGGGTAGCTTGCGAACGAGGGGATTGAGCCGTTGCCTAGGGGGACGGAGCCCAAGGCCGAGGAAAGGGAGACGGTGAATGGGTCGTAGAATAAGGTGAAGGTGTGGGCGTTGGGGTTCTTGGAGATGAGGGTGAGGTTGAAGAGGGTGGTGAGGCGGGAGGCAGAGCCGTCGGAGGCGGTGGTGAGGTTGAGGGCGACGGTGCGGAGGGAGGAGAGGGAGAAGGTGGGCCGGTGGTAGAGGGCCTAGAGGGCGGCGCCGGCTATGGCGGCGAGGAGGGCGACGAAAAGGAGGAGCAGGATCGTCCAGAAGCAGCAGTAGCAGAGGCTGCAACGGCGGCGACAGCGGCGTTTGGGGGGCTGGGGGCGGTACGGGCGGTAGAGCTGGGGCTTGGTGGTGGCGGGGCCGGGGGTCGCGGGAGTACCATTGGCGGCGGCGGAGAGGGCGATGGATGGACGATCTGCTGCTGGTGAAACCGTGAAAGGAGATGGAGGGGCTAAGTTGAGAGAGCGAGCAAGGGATGGTGAAAGCCTGAAAGGAGTTTTTTTAGTGCAGATTTTACTTATTTTAGGGTTCCTTTCACTAATCGGGTCATTCGGATATATACCCCTACCCGACCGCACCCGATCCCAAGTACCGAGTTACCCTTCTTTCACTCACTACCCGAACCGAAATGAGACCCTAATCGGAAAAACCCGAAAATTGCGAGTAGGGTCGGGTAGGGTCGGTTCGGTTCGGGTATTTTTGACACCCTTAATTATTGGGCATGTTTTTCTGCACTTTCTCAAGAGTGAGAATTAGGAATCCGTTTCCTTCAAGCCGGGAAATATTTTGATCACAGGAGCACTCCCCTAATGCTGTAGGTAGGAGTGAAGGTTGGAAATTCGAAATGACTTTTCCAGTGTAGTGGGGTAATGTTACTAATGGGAATAATGCAGAAGGCAACAAGAGCCAGCTACTGATGATGATAAGACTATAGATGGGCATGATGAATTAATAAAACGTGTGGTTACGCTGTGGCAAGAGTTTGTGTTTTGAATTGCATGCGCCAGAAAAGTAACGAAAGCTTGTCCTAATAATCTAGTGAACTGGGTTAGTACCTACACTTTCGTAAAATCTATCACATGAAATATTGGGGGAGCCACCACAATCTTGGGTCAAAGGCATCTGTAGGTTGCACGTAGAAGAAATGACCTAATTGAGATAGTTTGGAAAAATTATCCAAAAAGTTATAAACCTATTGCATTTTTGCCAATTTAGTCCTAAACCTTTTAATGTTTTGCCAATTGAGTCCATCCAGGCAATTCTAGCTGGATTTCGCTAACATGGACGCCAACCGTTTTATGTGGCGTGATCGACGCTGACGTGGTTAATTTTTAATAGTATTTTAATATTTTTTGAATTTTTGAATTTTTTGTTTCTTTTCTTTTTCTTCTTTCCCTTCTTCCTCTAAGCATCGGCCGTACGGCGAGCCTCGCCTGGCCCTAGCGAGGCTTGGCCTCGCAAATCTGGGCGAGGTTCACCTTGCCATGCCTCACCTAACGACGGCAAAGTCAAGCCTCGCTAGGGCTGAGCAAGGCTTGCGCGAGGCAAGTGAGCCTCACTGGCCTTCCCCTTTGCTGGTCATCGACCGTCAGCGATGCCCGACAATTGGCTGGAGGAAGAAAAAAGAAAAAAGGAAAAAAATATTATTACAATGTGTCCACGTGTGCCGGCCGCGCCACATGCATCGGTTAGTATTTACATCAGCGAAATCCAGCCAAAATTGGCCGGATGGATTTAATTGACAAAACGTGAAATGGTTTAGGACTTAATTGGTTTATAACTGAATCAGTAAAAATGCCATAAGTTTATGACTTTTTGGACAATTTTCTCGGGATAGTTTAGTTGCCAAGAATACACTCTAAACAAATAAGACTAGACAAGCTAGCCGAGCATAGCAAGCCAATTAACATAAACAGTGCAATGCAAGACCGAGAAAGCTGGTGGTTCTTGTAATTAACTTATCTCATTAGTATTGGAAACAAATTAGGAACATCTCAAATTCAGCCCGTCACCCTCGCATACCAACAAATCAAATAATGTGGTGTGAAGAACTTATCATATAATAAATCTTCTTAACAAGTTACGAAATATAAGACAGAGCATCTGATATCAAGGACAACGTTCATTATTATGGAGAAAGAAAGATGGGATAATGATTTAATAGGGCATCCAACCATGACCATGCGTGATCTCTGATGCAACTGATGCTAAAAGGATTTGAAAACCCTAACTTGCCTTTGCATATCCTCATGAGCCTTCTCCAAATTAACCCTAACGACTTCAAATCCAAGAAATTAAACGATCATTAACCGGAAATGCATAACTTAAAATGCATATGAACAATTTTAAAATGCATGCAAAACTCAACATCAAGTGCCAAATTCGCAGTGGCTTTTTTAATAGAAACGTAGCATCTGCTATTCCAAGTATATGCAGAGACTACATTAACATATAAAGGTCAATACAAAAAATTAATCAAACAGAAATGCCAAGAAAAACTCTAAATGGGTACACTCGTGACAAATTACCTCAAGCTAATTTTTTGACAACAAAAACTCCAAATCGGTACATCTATGACCACATTAATTTTTTAACTACCGAAAATTTTAAACTGGTACATCTGTGACAAATTTGCACTCATTTAGTTTCCGTTAAATCGGGTTAATACCACGAAAAACTTTAAACATACATACCTATGACAAAATGAGAGTAAAAGCCCAAACTGATACACCCGTCAACTGTTAGTGTCATCCAACTCAGTTTTTTATAGTATAATTTAACGGAAATTAACAGAGGATAAATTTGTCATAAGTGTACAGTTTGAAGTTTTTGGTGGTCAAACTGTTAGTGTTGCGTAAATTTATCACATATGTACTAGTTTGAAATTTTACATGGTATTTAATCGTTTTTTATTCAAGCAAGATATTTCATATTCCCAGAAAAAAAAAAAAAAGCCTCTGTCGCCGTATACAATTCCTACACGCAGAGACTGAGACCCTCCTCCTTCTACTTCCACTCTCTAATGCCTCCACAGAAATTCTCGAAATCACTATGCGTTATCGAACCCTAGAAATAGATCGGCCCAACTAGAAGCCCCGATCCTACGGTCCCCACCCGAAGATGGTGGTCGATTCGCCACCGTTGCAGCACTTCGACAGGGACCAAAGTAGCGGCGAGCTCCACGCCCTTGACTACAACCTCTTCGCCCTCCGCAACCACGTCCAAACCAAGGGCTTCAACTCGAGCTCCTTCTCTGACATCGCCGTCCATGCTATGGCGTTCCACCGAGATGTTCAAACACATCATTTTCGATATCGTCAATTCTCCGATCAAATTTCTAAAATCTACAATTTGCACTCGGAATGAACTAAAACTTTGAAGATGTTGTCCTCTTAATTAATAATTCCTGATGACCCACATATTAGTGAAAAAAAATTAGGCGGGCAAAAAAGAGAGGAAAAGGGTTGGCATAGAAATGTGTTGACGCAGAAGTATATACTTTGTTATTATCTATTCAAGTGAGCGAGGAAATATTCCGATGGAATTTATGAGATTTCTTGGAAAAGTTTGCTTTAACGATCGCAGTTAAAGCATCGACACGTAAACAATTTTTTATTTTAAGGATTGAAATCATCATTGGCGAAACTCCTACTTTTGGCCGAAGAAAAACCCTATTAATTGCACGACCATTGTTCTTAAAAAAACGTTTTTAATTAGTAGAAACTAGAAAATTGCCAAAACAAATCATTACTAGAAAATAAAAAAATGATCTTTTTTTTTTCAAATAAGAAAATTCATATTCCCAAAAAACAAAACATTAGAAAAAGAAGTCATGGTCACCACCCTATACAATTCCTACACATAGAGATCGGACGTGTTTGGTAATATTTTAAAAATTTTAATTCTACTTCAAAAGTATTTCTGAAGCAGAATATGTTTGATAAAAAATTATTTCTAGACTGTTTTTCTACTTCTTGAGTAGAATTGCATTTGACAAAAAAAATAAAAATTTTTACTGCCCTTGCTAGTGTCGGCCGCTGATCGATAGTCACTCGTCCGTCATCGCCTGTTGGTCGTTGAAGTAGAATAGAGATGCTTTTGATAATATTTTAGAAATTTATTTTTCATTCTGGAGCAGAATTACTGTTGAGCTAGAAATTAAATTCCGGAGCAAAATGAGAAATAAAGGCAACCTCAGACCCTCCTCCTTCCACTTCCACTCTCCAATGCCTCCATAGAAATTCTCAGAATCCACACTCTGCATTGTCGAACCCTAGAAATGGATCCGCCCTACCCGAAGCCCCGATCCTACGGGCCCCACCCGAAGATGACGGCCGATCCGCCGCCGCCGCAGCACTCCGACAACGACCGGAGCAGCGGCGAGCTCCGCGCCCTCGACTGCAACCTCTCCGGCCTGTGCAACCACGTCCAGACCGAGGGCTTCAACTCCGGCTCCTTCTCCGACATCGCCGTCCACGCCATGGGCTCCACCTACCACCTCCACCGCCTCATCCTCTCCCGCAGCTCCTACTTCAGGTGCGTCTCTGACGGGGTCGGCCCTCGCCTCCGTTCGAGGCCGCGATCCGCGGTTTCCACATCCCGTTGAATTTCGTGAATTGATTTGCATCTTTGTCTTCGGGCTCGGTTTCTTGTATTTGCTTCAGGTTGACATTGGTTCCGAGGATTTGCGACTTTGGCTGTCTTATTCTATTGGACTTTGATTTTGGTTTCTTGTCTGTTTACCAGTGAAGTGAACCTTCTTCCTTAATTTGCATGTGTGCGTGCTCGTAAATTAGCGAACCTGATGCGTCATCAATTCATCTCACGTTTATATTATATGAGACTCATTGGTTGAGTTGATTTATGCCTCCATTCGTTTCATGCTATGCGTTATCCGTACATTTCGTGTTTTGTAGATGAGTACATTTTGGTCGTTTTAGCTTTTTGGCCCTTTGTGATGCTTTTGGCTGTTTCTTCTTGTCCCCTGGAGTTGATGTGAAAACTTGCGGTGCCAATGGAGCTGCATAGAATGAACAGAGAATGCGGTGATTGTTGTATATCTTATGCCGAGTAACCGAACCCGACCATTCTTGCACATAAGTTTTTATGGTGCTAATTGACATAGTTTGGCTAATTAGTGCTTGATTTGGTGCTCAGCTTTATTTTGGTTTCCTCTTTTCAGAAACATGCTCCACGGTCCTTGGAAAGAAGCCGGCGCTCCAGTGGTGACCTTGCATGTCGACGACAAGAATGTTAATCCTGAGGCCATTGCAATGTCCTTGGCTTATTTGTATGGCCACCATCCCAATCTTAATGTTAATAATGCATTCCGTGTTCTTGCGGCTGCCTCCTTTCTTGATCTTCAGGTAATTGCTATTGGGGAGTGGCACCTACTGTTCTTCGTTTTTATTCTAGATCTCATTTCATTTCTTACCTGCCCATCTGCAATTGTAATTTACCTGGGTGCCCACTGATCTTCATATGTCACACACTTCGATGTTCTCCAAATTTACACCAAGTGATCTAAAAGTTTCATTTTTAAAAATCGTTTATTAATAATCCTTTGATGCTATTTAATGGATCCTGATTTGCCAAACATGCAACAAATCTGTTTAGAGATTGACGTTACGAAGAAATTTGTAATTAATAGATTAACAAGTGAAGGCTAGTGTAAATTTTCAACACTCAAGAGGCTTCCATGTAATTAGAATTATCACTATATTTCAAGGGTTGCTGTTTCGGGCATTCTGCTTTCTTTATATATTTTTGGGAATGTATGCTTCCATTTATTTTTACTCATGTACTTTTGTTGGGTTCGCTTTGCATTTGAGTGATAACATCATGATGCTCTGCAGGACTTATGTGCAATATGCACAGACTTCATTGTATCTGAACTGTGGACCTCAAACTTCTTAGCCTATCAGGTATAAAAGACATGCTCTTGCTGCTCATTTAGGGAGGAGCTATAATTTTCTTACTTGATAGATAGTTAACCCTATAAACATGTCGATCAGGTTTTTGCAGAGAGTCAGGATTATGGCATACATGGAGAGCGTGTCAGGAATGCTTGTTGGGGCTACCTTTGTCAAAGCGGTGCCATGGAGTTGAAAGAGGTAAAAGGACAATATGATGCAATGATCTAGCCAATAAAAGGAGCAAGCTTATAACAATACCTCCTCCCTCTTAAAAAGAGAAAACAAATTCTTGCACCTGAGACGTAGTCCAAAAGGTCTCCATTCAATAAGAAATTGAAGTCATTTCTCTTTTCTTGCATATTCTAAATGCCTGACATTTGATTCTATTAACAAGAGGGCTAACTACTCTGTTGCGGTATGTTGATTTGAAATGCATCAATATAATATGCTGTGACTTAATTGAACATGAAATGTCCTTTGTATGATAGGACTTACTAATGCTACCTCCTAGTTGGTAAAAAATTTAGCATATTTGGTTCTTTCTATCTTGAATATTTCCTTGGTTGCGATACTTAACCTTCTTATTCCTATTTTTGGTTGTTTACACGCTCCTGTTTTCTGGTTTGCATTAAGGTGCTTCCAAAATTGTCTCCTCAGACGCTGCATGCGCTGCTGACCTCAGATGAACTCTGGGTGCCTAGCGAGGAGAAGCGGTAAGGAAACCAGGACCTTTGAGTTCCTTTTCTTTCTCGAGGGCTTATATTTCTGTTAATAAATGAATTGGAATGACACACTGAAAACTCCTCTCCTTAAAGGTTTGAACTGGCGCTGTTTACACTGGTTGCAAAAGGCGCACTTCACAGGGCAGAGCTTTCTGAGCAGGGTAGTTCTGATTCTGAGGCTGGATTGCCTACACTATCCGGTTCTTCCGAAGGGAAGGGAAAAAATATGATGAATAGCTTCTCACACTTGAAATTGGAATCCGAAGTAGGAAACTTAAGCTCGAAAGCTGGATCGGGGGGATGCAGTACTGCTCACAATCTTCTGGTCGAGCTTGCAGGAGTTGTCGATTGTGGAACAGGGGATTCTGACTCTAGACAACCTGCGCAACTAACTGCATATGCCCAGTCAAATATGGAGCCCATGTACTCAAGTGGCTTGGAAGGCTCCAAGATGTTGAAGTCATCTGCAGATACTGATGTGAGTAACACTTCGTGTGCTTATGCGGCAGCATCTATAGGTGCAAGGACAAGTGGGTTAGTGAATGGTGGATTGGCTATGGAGGGACCATCTGAAGACAATTCATTTTATCGCTTGGATAATAACTGGCTTACCAGGGACCAATCAAGGCATAGTTCTTCTATGATGACCTCTTCCTGTTACGGGATCATGCCAAATGATTGGGGAAAATCTGGCATGCCTACTCTTTCATGGGGAGGCAGGGTTGTGGGAAGACGACAGATTAAAAATTGTGCTGCAGAGAACTGTGGAATTGGTGGGGAGGATTATGATACATTCGTTGATATATTTGAAGGTGGTTCTCTTTTATATAGCAACATGTCTTTTGAAGCTCTTATCAACGTGAGAAAGCAGCTAGAAGAACTGGGTTTTCCGTGCAAAGCTGTGAATGATAGTCTATGGTTGCAGGTTCTTTGCTCAGTTCTCTTCCCTTGTATGTTTCTGCAGTTTGTAATTAAAAGCTGATGATGAACTTTTTAGGTTTCATTTCAAGTTTCAGTAATTTCAGTATGCCATGTTTATTAGCTACTTAGCTTCATCCTGCGGGTAAGTTCTAGAAGGTCTTTGGTTTATTGACTTGCAATAGATGCGAAGAATGAATATAACCTTTCTCCATCCCAATGCAAACATATTTTGAGGAGGAAGTTACAGCACCTCTCTGTAATGGTTGTATAACGCGTACACTCCAAGGTTCTTTCTAACTTCTGCTTAGAGACCCACCAGGGGGGTTGGCAAGTGATGAGGAAACTTCAACTAAGGCCTGATGCCCAAGAAGGGTGCTCTGTGCCAAATGGGCAAACCTTTAATCACACTCAGAATTTTTGAAATGTATTCAAGTTTAGCTTTACAGTTATTATCTTGATAGAATTTGTACCAAAGCGTTCTTTGATGAACATGCAAATGTTGTGTCATGCACTTCTGCCTTACCGGAATCCCTAGAATGCATGCTCAACTGAAATTCAATCTTTCAATTACTAAGTGCCTGTGCCAAATGGGCAAACCTTTAATCACCAAAATATAAAATGTACTCAAGCTTACCTTGATAGTTATCATCTTTATAAAATTTGCATTAATACTTTCCTAGAAGAACATGCAAACGTTGCATCTTGCACTTCTACTGTCATACCTAGAATGCATGCTTAATTGAAATTCAATTGTTGATCTGGAAAGATGTTAAGGTGCGTCAAAGTGCGAGTGCGATGCTGAATACTAGAATAGAGCTTTATGGGAGGAGCTTTTGTTATCGTATATTAATAAGTGTTTCCTTTTATTGGTGGATTCCTTGGTTATTTGAGACAACTGATTAAATGGCTATTATCTAGATGCTTCTAAGCCAACGGGTACAAGAAATCGGTGCTGATACTTGCAAGAACTGCTGTCTTTTGAATATATCGTGTGCCTGTAGACAGCCATTTGGATATTCTCATGGGGTATCTGCAACTGGTTACTGCATCCAAGAGCAAGATCAGAACAATTTGAACAACATAGGGAGTGTATATGTTACTGAACCTGCTCAAGGTGATGGTAATGGTTTATTTAGGCCAGTACGAGTACATGTCAGAGGACCTGTTGATGGGTTAGCTGGTATTGGACGTGGAAATACTTTTGTGCCAGCAGCTGCTTGGCCACCAACACGCTATGTCTTTTCTCGTGTGCCTTTTGGTGTCGGCAACAGAAATTGCCCGCAAGCTTTTGCTAATGACGATTCAGAAGCCAGAGGTGACCAGA
Organism: Metrosideros polymorpha var. glaberrima; assembly: GCA_001662345.2. Taxonomy (NCBI): domain Eukaryota; kingdom Viridiplantae; phylum Streptophyta; class Magnoliopsida; order Myrtales; family Myrtaceae; genus Metrosideros; species Metrosideros polymorpha. Next base: position 7,375,265 of record BCNH02000002.1, read on the forward strand.
GTGGCGATTTGTCGGGAGATGGGTTGACAGCTCTGGTTGGGCTTAGCCAGGGAGGAAGTAACGCAGCTAATATTCATGGAGATCTAACTGCAAGGGGTTATGAGACAGATCTTCAGAGCAAATTGTCTGGAACTTCTGGTGGGGGACCAAGTGGAAATGCCGTCCCTATGCAGATGCTTGATCACACCGGTGATGACGTTGGAAATCAATGGGATAGTACTAGTGGTTCCTCCATCTCTTTGGATATGAAGACCCCTCTTAGTCATTTTCCTCCTTTTCGTTTTGGGTAAGTCACTACTTTTTAATTGTACTAACTGTTTAAAAGATGGTCTGGGAGAATGCTGAAGGCTTTCCTGTTATGGTTTCAGAATTTCTTTGGCTAGCTACTTAGCCGAAACTATTACTTAAATCCATTTACCAATTCTCTATATATAATTTTACATGAATAAGATTGGTTTTTCCTTTAGTCGGATGTTTTATCTTTTTTTGTCCTGTGAGACTGCAGTTTATCTGCGCCAAGCTTATAATTTGTACAGGAATTCGTATAACATATACTTATTTTCAAACAGTTATTTGTGGAAGTTGGTTTTTGGAGACTATTGCTTGGTTTTGTCTGCTGTCAGTCCTGATTGCTTTATAATTTTCTCGAAGTATCTTTGTGTTGTCATTCCTGAAAAGACGGTAAATTGAAATTTTTTCTCATCCATGTGTTGGGTCTGATTTTGATGTGTAGGGTTGAATTTGAGGATGTTCACAGGCTCAGCGATGGCCAAGTTAAGCACTCGGCAGAAGTATTTTATGCAGGTTCATTATGGAAGGTAGATCATAGTCATCCGTTTCTAAGTCTACCAAATTTAGATGTCTTACTATTTTTTTATAATGTTCTGATGCAAAATGTTGTCTATGACAACTGTCGAATATATAGGTGAGTGTCCAAGCTTTTAATGATGAAGACCCTCAAGGGCGCAGAACTCTTGGTATGAATTTCCTTTGTCAAGCCATACTTTTAAGATCAAAATTTTTAGAATCAGGCGTAAACCCGAAGACAATCTGCTGAATCTACTGGTTCCCAATTGTAACAGGATTATTTCTTCATCGACGGAAGGCTGAATGCCCTGATTCCCTTAGAAAGGTCGATTTTCTCATTGCTTGGTTTGAGCATAAGAGCATTTACTTATGTTTCAATGTTGATGGATGATTCTCTATATTAGCTTGATGTGAGTTTAATATGCATGTTACTCTCTAAAGTTCATTTGAAAGGAAGGGAAATTAATGGGAAGTTACAACAGTCTGTATTAATGTATTATCAATTCAAACTCATATTGCCTTTACAACTTCTCTCTGGCAGGTTCATGTGTATGTAGACACTCGTGAAAAGGTTACTGCTCGGTATCAGGTAGAATATCATTTCAAAAATGGTTCTGAACAGATTACGTGGTCACCGTATAGCTTGTTAACTTCTGTGTTGCTATGTCCTTGTATTTCAGCTGATCTGTCCATCGAAAAGAGAAGTCATGGTCTTTGGAAGTTTTAAACAGAGGGGCACTCTTTTGCCAAAAGCTCCAAAAGGATGGGGTTGGCGAACAGCTCTCTTATTTGATGAGCTTTCCGATCTTCTTCAAAATGGTGCCTTGCGAGTTGCTGCTGTCGTGCAGCTCGTGTGAAGTGAAACAAGGTAGTTTACCTCGATCTTTTGTAGATAGCGATGGCTACAAAATAAGCCCCATATGTATAGTGAAGGATGCAGAAATTTAGCCCGGTCGCGCTGGTACTTCCTGGCCTTGTATTACATATAAGTCCTGTCATCTTTGAGTCGAGTAGTATAATTCAGAGAATACACCCATTGAAAACTTGTGGTAGGTTTTGGTGTATCTCTTGAAGATCTCGGGATTGTAATTAGCTCAAGAGAAGAAAAAAAGGAAAAGAGAAACATCTCCGATGGCATAATCGGTGTCCTTAGAAGTTAATGTGAATCTATGAGCTCCCTCGTACATAGATGTACAAATTAGCCTCTTAATTATTTCCATGATGGAACTAATCTTCATTCTGTTGACTACTTGAGTGGATTTAACATCAACGTGAGCTTGATTGGTCGAGTTCTAAGGGTCCTATTTGTTAGTACCTAAGGGGCCGGTCTCTGCCGTTGTCTGAGCTGCCATCACGGCTAATAGTCACCGGCACTTCGTTTTAGTTGGTTGATTTATGATGACACGAATAGTTTGTAGGCGGTTCACGTCGCTATCGTTGCAGTTACCGCTGGAAATGCAAGGAGGAAATGATCGACGGTTGTGGAGTACGTCGCATCTCCGATGCACATCTCATGTTTGATTGGAATGATGTGCATTGAAACCAAACCAAAAGAGTGTGGAGATTAGAATTTTTTTTTCAACTGTTTGTTTTTGTCTTGAGATCTGAGAATGCTAAGCACGACAATGCTCACGGGCGGTGCGTCCAACGCTATGAGATGGAGATTTTGGAATTTTCATCCGTTGGTTTAACTCTTTCTTTTGCTTGGATGTTGACTTTCCAAAAAAGAAAATTAATTTCATTCTCAATGAAAAACATCTAAATATTGAGAAATTTAAATCCTGTTATTGACCAAAATAACAAATTTAGGAGATACATATATATATATATATCATAGAAGAGAATCGCCATTGGTTCTCTCAATGATTTCTTCATATAGATTTGACGGAGCCAATCCAAACAGAACATAGTAAAAAGAAAAAAAAATTGTACCTTGATGGTCATCAAAAGTTCGATTGAATGAAATAATTGAAAATTGAAGTATGTATAAGATTTGAAATGTTACATATGTATAATATTATTATGGAAAGCAAAGAGCCTACTTTAGGGGATCACATTTCTTTTCTTTTTTTAATTTTAGAACTTAAATGTTCTAATCTTTTAAGCAATATTACCATATCTTGAAATATTTTTATTATTCACATATAAGTTTACAATTACGCCATTTTGTCGATAATTTCATCTATTAAATAATATTTTAATGAAGCAGTTTTGCAAAGTCTCCTAAATACTAATTTTTGCTACATAGATGCACTTTTTCTAGTAATAAAGAAAATAATGACATTATCTCCTCATGATTCGGTAAATTTATAGACAAAAAAGGACAAATTTTCTAGTAGGGTTTAGTTTTGATTATTTAAAAGAGGAAAAAAAACCATGACAAGAAAATTATTTTAAAAGATAAATAAAAAAATGTATAATATAAATCTACTAGCATATAAAACAAATAGTACCCCTTCTTTTAAGTAAATATATATTTTTTTATCTCAAAATATCCTTAACGATTGATTTTATAAGTACTTCCTATCAAATAGACAAACGTATTTTCGAACAATTCAAAATTGTATATATTTCGAAAGATATTTCAAAATACATATTGATGCACATTTGACATTAACTCAGGCTATTTTCTCGTCAAAACTTTAATCACATATTCTCACACGTGATATATTTTTTTTATGTTATACTTCAAATTTTTATATGTATATGCTTTCATAAAGAGTTTTCCCTCTTTAATCAGTCATGTAGTCTAGAGGTGAGCAAAAGGAACTACCAAGACCGGATTCAACCGGCCAGTTCTAGGCGATTCCCAAGGTCACCGGTGCGGTTCTTGATTCTAGGGGTGGAACTGCCCACTCGGACCGAATCGATTATTTTTTTTATCTTTTACATATCTGAAAAAATATAGTATCATTTTGAAGAAAACCTAATCATCACCGTTCTTCACGCACGGCACGCTCTTTATTGGTGCAGACAAACCTCTTTATTTCTCAATCACTTCCTATTTCTCAATCTCCTTGTCTAAGCAAATCATTGATTGACCTTTTGTTTGTGAAGGGGTAAAATGAGATTTAAACAGAGAATATAACGACAAATTAAAAACAAAAAAAACATGCCACTGGTTTTATTGGACCACCCTGGAACCGATCACCCTAAATGTAGCCGGAGTTTCAAGTAAAATTTGGTTGGAGTTGACGCGGGGACATATTGCAACTGATTTCTAAAATTCAGAGGCTAAATTACTAAATTTGAAACGTCAGGGGGGGAAATTTACAATAATCTTGACAATTCGGAGGGCAATATGTAATTTCCCGGAAGAGAACAGAAAAAAGAGTACACTCGCGCGACGGGACTCCGTGAGAAAGTCGAGAAAGAACGACACAAGTACCTGCCAATTTGCCTCGTGCCGCCGGAGCTGAGCACCGCCGCCGCTTTCGCAGATTAAACCACCGCCGCCGCCTCTTTCCGATTTCAATTCAACCGTTAATCTCCTGCGGAATTCTCCAATCCTGCAATTCGTTTCCTTCTCGCGGCTCGGTTCGCCGGTTTTCTCTCCAATTGCCCTCTTCAGCCCCTTGCTAGGGCTTCGCCTGCAACATTCACGCAGTTGGCTTCCTGGAGAGGTCTTCGAATTCGCGGTCGGTCCACTTCGTCTAGGGTTTTGATTCGAGCCTTCTGCGTGTTTTGGAACCCTAGTTTCGAGCTTCGACCCGATGGCTCTGGCGGAACATGGGTTTTCTTAGATGGGTGACGGGTTCTTAGTGTCCGACGGTACTGGATTTTATCGATGGGTGCGTTGAAGAGCAACCGAAAGCGCGGAGATGAGTCCTCGAGCTTGAGCAACAGACAGCCGAAGCTCCATAGTTCACCGGATTTTCGTGTCTCGAAGAGCCCGAGGCTGTTCTCACCTATGCAGCAATCTCCTGGACGCGCCGTATCTTCGAAGAGCGCTGTCTCCAGGATCTCCAGATATCCAGAAGCTACGAGCAGGTTGCGCCGGGAAGTCCATGCCCCCGTTAGGACAAGCAAATTTGGGTCTTCTGCGTCTGTATTAGGTAGGAGTTCTCTCGGTGAAGAAGAATACAGCAGTAATTACATGGGTAGTATGTTTAGTTACAATTACGGTAAGGCGAAGGCAAGTGCATTGCGCACGCTGAGATATTTCACAAAAGAGAAGGAAGTGATTGAATTGGTGGACGAGGAACCTAGGAAGGAGATTGCATCCCCAGATTCGAGTATAGAAGAAATAGATGGCGTAGAGTATGGAAGAGAAAGGTCTGTTGTGTCAGGTAGTAGGTCAAAGGATGAAAATCAGATCGCAGCAAATGCGCAGGAATCCATTGTGTCGGAGCTGAGTAATGGGAATGTGGGGATGGAGATTGCAGAGAAGATGTTGAACATGTTTTCCTTAAATGCCGATGGTGTCGAAGTTTTGAGAAAGTCTGCGTACCAGAAGTTGCTTGAAAATGCGAAGAGGCGGGATGCTAAACTTGGAAATTTGGATTTCGAGATAAAATTACATGAGGAGAAAAGGTACTTGCTTCAAGAGTTGCGTCCAGCGAAAAAACCTGACGAGGTAATTTCCTACATCGATGTTTTTCTTTTTATTTCGTGATAGGTGAGTTATATTCATCAGATTGGTTGGTTCTAGCTCATAGAAAGCAGGAAGAAGAATTACAGGATACTTGGTTCTGATACAAGAAATTACATAATACTTGGCAAGTTTAGGCGTAGATTACCTCCTAGCTTCTTAAAGCTTATCGTTTTCGTGTTTTGATTTCAGAGAGTATCTAGTGAACCTTTCATTCCTCTTACGGATGAGGAAGAGGCAGAGGTTCAATGTGCACTTTCGGGCAACCGGTATGAGTATAGACAGAATGTTTGCTCTAGATGGTTGCCAATATATTTCATATGATCTTATTAGGATTGGCATTTGCAGGAGGAAGGTTCTTGTGAATCATGAGAACTCTGGCATTGAGATCACAGGAGAAACTCTATTGTGCCTTAGACCTGGTGCCTGGTTAAATGATGAGGTAATTTCTAATGTACCTGCATCCTCTTTTTGATAGAATTCACATTTATACTCCATGAGAAGTAAAGCTTATTGCAGTTAGGGTTTATGCTACTTTGGAAGAAGGTTGACCTTAAACTGTTTCATCGGACTTCACCCATTGATGATTGAATGCTGTGTTGGAATGTACCAAGCTCTACATTTGTTCTTATGTCCTTCCTTCGCAGGTCATAAACTTATATCTTGAGTTATTGAAGGAAAGGGAGAAAAGAGATCCACAGAAGTTTTTGAAGTGTCATTTTTTCAACACATTTTTCTACAAGAAGGTTGATTCCTGACTGTTGCTCTTTAATTCTGTCAGAACTAGCTAAGTGTCTTCTTTAGTGTTGGTCTTGATTTCTCCCCTTATCATCTCTCAGCTGTCATTATGTGCTGTATATACATCGAAAGGGTTTGACTTTAGGACTTTCTTGGGTTTCTTAGTTAAGAGGTTTCAGGGGCAGGATTAAGGGTGGGTTTAGTTCAGCATTTGGAAGGAGC